>NHOP01001237.1:0-11378 GCA_018697155.1 Pyramimonas parkeae | reverse complement strand
ATTTTGGCGTGTTGTCTTTCGGGTTCACTTCATTGAACCAGTGCACACACTCATCATATATTCAGCTGCTGGTATATCTTATAAGTCGCAACACTGATTTATTGAAGTAATTGCTCACGGAGCATCATTATCGCCAACCTGTTGAATCTGCGTTCACAAGTGCTCACGCATCTATTTTGAAGAAGCGAATTGCATAAGCTTTCCAATTTTGCATTTCGAATGATGGTCTGCTTTTCCTTAAGGTCTAGTTTTGGCTTTTGAAGAGTGTGAGAATCTACAGTTGTGCTACAAAGGGATGAAGGATGAGAACTTGCGTAAGTCTTGTGTACATCTTGGGCGCAATCGGGTGAACAAGTAACCATGCCAGTTGCGCTGGTTTGTAAACTCTAGTACTCCCTGATAAACAGAAACAGCATCGCATGCACGTTGTTTCTAGGGATCATCTTTCTCCTGAAGAGGCCTTCATCCCTGATCTTTTTTCAACCATGTTTCATATCCATGGATGTTCCATGAATGCTTCTGTACCCGAACAATCTGGGATTGGATGCAAGAAAAAGGACTTGGCTATGGAGAATGTGTGTGCTGATGAATATATCATCGATGCGTCGTTTTACCGTATAGATGATTGAGTGCTGATCTTTTTCGTACCCGAAGGCACCATCCCTGTGGCTCCATGTTTGTTTAACATGCGGTGAAACAATGCAGAAATGACGAAGCTCGCGCTACGGCGGTGAGGACGTCTGGCCTCTTCTCCAAGTCGTTTAAGGTACTGCGAATGTGTGCCATTTGCTTCAAATGCGTGTCTACTCTTCAAGAGGACACTTTGTTGAGAAAGTTCTATTGAAGACGATATTGGTATCAATTTGTACGTTTCAAGAGCTTGCAAACTGTGTTATGCTTGAACAAGTGTTGGATCAACACACACACATGGCCTCGGGATTTCTTTCTGATGTCAGCAATTGTTTTCTTGATTTCACTGATCATCATGTACATTGTTTTGGCTTTCGAAATGCGGTGTCGTGCCGATATTTGGGAATCATGTCTCCAAGTACATCAGCTGTGTGTTTTCATCAGAATACCTAGGAGCGTTAAGCTTGTATGTTAGCGACATGATTCTGGTTGATGTCCAAAGCTGATCGGGGCACAATCATGAGCGTGCAGCACACTGATTCCCCTGCGATCTTGGCGGAAGCAGCTGCCACTTAGTTCATGTTTTGCAACAAAATATGTCATCTTTGCATTAAGCAGCTGTACGCTCAGGAGTCTATACATTGCTCATGTTTGATATGTATCTGTCTTGTGATTCAGGATCCTTCTTTCAAGAAACACCTGACCCTTTGCAGAGCGTTGCTAAAGGTGAAGGCCACATCTCAAAATCTCTTGAGCATGCATTGACCATGCTGGTGAAATTGTTGGGTGGAGACCGATGGCCCCTTACATGAGGATAAGTCAATATGAAGCAGTATACAACAATTGAGTATATGTGATCATATTTTTTCAACATTTTGCAAATAGGCCAATGCAAGTGACTGGACATGTACAATGGTACAAGTCGACTCATGCATTTCCAAGTGAACGTCGTGTATACAAAGGTGAGGATGATTGCGATGCTCAGACTGTTTTCGCCGTCCGCCATTGAACACGCTAGATATCTGTATGAATTTCGACATGTGAATGTGCAAACACTGTTGAATCCAATTCTACAATCATGATCAACGCATCCTAATCTCCTGCCCTTTGTGGTTGTTGTTGATTTTGTGTTGTTGTTGTCGTCGTTGTTTTGTTTTGTTCCCCTCCCTCCCCAATTTGATCTTGAGTTCATTTTCACTGTTGCTATCCTAATATCCTCATTATGTTATCATCATCATTCTTATCAGCGTTGTTATATTTTTTATTTGTTTATATGGTTTTCTTTGTGTATATGTTTTTTATTTATGTTTTTGATTATTATTTTCTTTGTCTATGTTTTCGTTTTCGCTTTCAAATTGCAAATTTATTTCATTATTCTTTTTTTTTTTTGGGTGTTTTGTTTTTCTTTATTTGTTTTTGTTTGTTTGTTTGTTTTGTTTGTTTAAGTTTTTCTATTTGTTGTTTGTTTTTGGGAGGGTGTTAATGTTGATTTAAAGTTGATCTGGCTTTAGTCTCATTCTTCTCAGTGTATTTTTGTTATTGCATTACTAATTCTGTTGTTGTTGTTATTCTTCTTATTATTGTTATTATTATCATCATTATCATTATTTGTCGTTCTTCTGTTCTGTTCACTGAGAATTTTTGGTTTCTACCTATTTTTCACACATGTACTAGTGAGTCGTTTGCAGGTTCCAGCAGCTGCAGTGTTAGCAATGAACTCACAGTTGGCTTTTGCGGTGGCAAGACAGGCATGTTCCCAGCTGTCACCTTTGTATTGAATGAATCTCTGTGAAGTCACTACTCAAATGATGGAGTAGCTTGCCAGGGGCGATGAGGGTATTGTTCCAGTTTGTTCCAACACAGATATGCCCTTATTTACCATGCGCGGGCGTTTCGATGTAGGAATGCTTTATTTCGCTTGGATAAATGTTTTCGAGTGGATGATGGTCCCATACAAATGGAATTTCCCGGCTGTTTCTGTGGTTTTCATCGCGGCCATCTGCTGGTAGGAGACAAGTCTAATAAGGTACAATGATTCGGTCCTGATACAGGATGTTGTTCAAGTCGCGATACAGGAAGTTGTTGAGTAGGGCATGTACTGATGAGATCTCACACACATATAAACTTGTAAAGTTCGCTTTGTAGGCATGTAAACTTCTTGCCTAATTGGTAGAGGTCGCAGCACATGCATGTTGCTCACTCTTATACGATCTTTGCTAGATGTGAATGTTTTCCGCTGCGTGTTTTTTCAGATAATTGCTGTCAGCTCGATCCAATAACGACTGAAGCCATGAGCCATCAGTCACAAACAAATGTTGTGCGATCTGATTGCAGGGGACCATGATTCCAGAGACCATTCCTTTGCGCGACTCGATCTCTGCTTGGACACTCCTTCCTGAAAAAGCTGAGGTATACTTTTGAATCTTTTGGCATGATGTGCACGGAATCGTTTTCCAAACCAAGCGCTTTCTTAAGGATCAACCTGTATCATAAAATTTTTCACAGTGCTAGAATCAGCTGCAAGTTGAACATCGATGACTGTTTTGTATTCATGATGACAAGCGTTGAATGTAGTATACAGACTGAGTAGTCTGTTTAATGATGCGCTCGTAGGTCCTTCATATGTTGTACCCTCAAATGCTTCCATCGCGTGCAGGGATATATACGAATGGCATGATCACTACATGCTACGCCTTTCTTTGGCGCAAGGAACTTTTGCTTCCCTGCAGCTAAGACTCCCGCCTGCATACTTCGCAACATCATGTTTCATCTTCACAAGCCAGTGTACCCTCGCTGCCCTTGAGATACTGCACGAAATAAACTGGACATCACATAAAAACCAGTCATCCACAATTGACAAGCACGTCATCAAGATTGGGCAATCCATGTTTTTGTATCAGGATTCTTCCAACATTTTACACATGAAGCATGACAAAGGATCTACATGATCATAACGTGTCTGGGCATACAGTAAACCAGTGACAGGAATTCGCTAATCAGCTTATCTAAGCACTCTGAAATTGCAGGCACAATTTTGTTTGGGAAATTTTCAAACTGAGTCCCAACTGATATTGTGTGCAAGTCAACGATACCCTTGTTCTTTTGAAAGCCTCCCTTTGTAACAGTTCCACTCACTCGTATGGCTACTTTGGATCTGAGATGCGCTTTTTTCCAGATGCTGGTGATTGAAGATGCAACCAAACACAAATGGACTGTGGATAATCCTAATGTGAAGCAACAGGGCCTTCAGTTTTATGCGGGAGTCCCACTAGTCTCGCAGATTGATGGGACCAGGTGAGTGCAATTTTTTTAAGACCTGACTCAAACACATCCTGTCTATGCATATTTCGGCATAATATTCTACATGCGCAAGTTGTACTTCAAGATGTGGCACGTTTTCTCGTATGATAGCATTCATCTTGCATAAAGTTTGTGATTTCCTTTTAGAAGACTGCTCTCATGCAGGTATGGCACCTTATGTGTTGTCGACAAAGTTCCTCGTACGATCACATCCGCTCAGATGGCAATGATGAAGTACCTTTCCAAGATCATTGTCACAACCATCGACTCAAAACGCAGAACGAATTTGATGGAAATGCAACAACATCTGGTGAGTACGTAGCAATGCACTGTTTTTCGTACTCTTTGCATCATGAACACAGTTGAACCTCTTCAGAAACTCTTTCAAAACATGCTTCATTTGACTTCCTTCGGTACGCTTATCTTTTTTTTTCGTGGTCAATTATTGAAAGAGACAACAAGGAATTGGTCGTCAAACCAATAAGTTTTCAATGCTGTTCTGGAATTTTGAAGCATTGCCACCAACTGTTGATCACAGCCCCGAGAACAATCTCAATGAACGATTTTTGGATTGGGCTGCAGGCTTGGAAGTACAAGGCAAGGTTGTTGCGATCAGCAAATGGTTTTGCAGATGGTTTGGTGCTTGCTCTGCAGCGCCGTGATGACGATGGTGAGACGGGTCTGGAGATCGCGATCGCAAACCAGGTGTGACAAACAGGATTCACGTACAGTGAACCATTTCCAGGATTCATTACAGCATATTTGCTAATGATGTGTTTGGAATGAGAATTGAGTAAGTTGTAGCAAACCTGGAAGGAAGGCATTGAAGAGTGCTCAGAATTGTGATGAACGTGGTATACCACCTCAAATGTATATGCTTTTCGGTTGCAGATGTATTCCTGCAGAAGTGTTATTGCAGTGTATTCCATTTTGTTGGATGATTGGTTTGACATGTTGGAGTGTTTGTAGGGACGACTCGCATGCATGTGCAGGTTTTTGATTGAGAATTTTGGTTGATCCTCTTGTCAAATCCAGTGGATGTGCAAGTGTCTTTTTTTGTTTCGGCCTGTAGATTTGTTAGCAGTATCAATGTCTTTCATGTACGCTCCCTTTGCTTGGAAGTATTCATGTAATTTTAAGAGTGATTTTCACTGAACCACAACGTATGTTCATGAAGTTTTTTGGCTTCTGTGAGGACTTTGGCAGTAGTGCGATGTGTCCCATGGGAATCGCAACAAGCGTGAAATCGTAATTTCTCTGTGCTTGATGATATTGATCTTGCACTGTTACAGAATTCATGTGCTTAATTCGCTTGTTTGGCTACCTTCCCAATGGGTCGGGGTCATATGTGCTTGCAGATCACCCTATTCATAATTGGAGTCCTGCCGCTCGACTTGAATGCCAGGACTTCAAATATCGTGATTCCTACTAAGAAAGTTTGATGATCACTGCATCCTTTTCTGGTTTCCACAACTCAAGTAAACAAACAGGCATGTTGTTTTCAACGAATATGAAAAACAGTTGTTGGTTGCCAAGTTTTGTCATGATCGACGCGTTTCCATGTTAGGGTAAAATCAGTGTATGGATAGTGACCCAAAGCAGTAAGTCGACAGGCCATGTCAGGCAAGCACAAAACAGAAGTCCACAATATCACCAGGTGAACCTCAGTATTTTTTTGCCATGATAAGCCGTGTGTTGCGGCACAGACTTGTAGGAGCTGTCCTGTCAGCGCACATCAGAGTGGCAAGTGAAACACTGAATATACTACTCATACATTGGTGAAAGTGATGATTTATCAATGTTGTCCTTCACCATGCCATTCGGATATGGTTTCTGCAACACCCAGTGGGACTGATGTGGTTGCAAGAAGTCACTAAGCTGCCTGGTGTTTGAAATTTGGCTTTGGCTGTGAATAGATAAGGAAAAAATTCATTTATTCACACATCAAATGACTTTCATGCAGATATTGTCCGTATATCCATTGCGCGCATGGAATGGTAGTTGTTGCTCCCAGCAAGAGGTGCATTTCATGGATGCCGAATCACTTCTAAAGAATGTCATTTACGGATGATATGTTTGTGGGACATGAGCATATTGATCGGAAGATTCATAGTGTTTTCGATATGTGCTCCGTACGACAGGCCAAATGGCCTCAAGGCTTCAATGCACAAAAGCCCCGGGTATTGTGAGCAGCCTGAGATATTGGTCCAGCGCAAGGCTAAGCACTGTGCAAACAATTCGACATTCACTTCATATGGATGTATAGACATAACGCATCTGTGTTGATTCTACACTTTTTTTTGATGGGTTGTGTTTGCACTGGAACATGTATTTGAATTGGAGTTGAGTCTATCAGTATGTACAACATGTAACCCATGAAAGAGTTGTGATCAAATTACAATTCGTTGAGTCTTGCATCACTCTGTTCTAGATGAGCATCATTATTTGGCAGCAGTATATTGAGCTTTTCTACAATTGTGCACTTCTCAATGGAATCAGCACAAGGTGCAGGTCCTGTGATTGGTTCAGCCATGTTGCAGTCGAGGTCAACATTGTGTTCGGATTATGTTTTGCGTTATATGTTTTCTTGTTTGTTAATCTAGTACTTCACAGGTGAGAATGCAAGCCTTGGGATCAGAGATATCAAGAGAAAGGACAAGGTCACTCCTTGGTGAATCCGCATGTTTTTGGTATGCGTTTTACAGGCTACCTTGTGCAGTAATGGAATTTAGCGCTCTAGTCAGGGGACATGGCTTTTCCTGTGAGTAAGGGGCATGTTTCTGGGTTCGCGTATGTGCAATCACTATTGTGTAAATTAACGTACACATGTCCATTATGTATGTCTGTGTTAGAGTAGGAACATTTCGGTACCTGCTGTGTGTCCAAAATGTGTGGTTTATGTGTGTACTTTGGCCTTGCAGTGCACGGACTTTCCTGGTCAAAGTTTCTTGTGTGCCCTGACCTAGAGGTTCGCAATAGTACTGAATAGCAGTAGTAAGCCCAGGATGAGCTGCTCAACAAAAAGCAACGGGGTTTTTCGATACGCATCTGTGTAATCGCCAATAGCCACATAAAGAAATGTACAGTGATGTGAATATCCCGAATGAAAAGCTTGACTTGACATTGTCACTGACTCTTCGAACCTTGTCAGCCACACAACATTGTAAATCAATGACTTATGGGGTGCATCCCCACAATCGAATAGTTGATCATTATTATGTCCAAGGTGGCCAAAACTATGTCGATATTGTTGCATGCAGTTGCTGATTTGTCATCGCCGCCCCTACTGTTAAGTGAAGCTATCGCCACCTTATTTGATCTGATTTATTCCTTTCCCTCATTTGTCCAAGCTCCATGCTATGAGTATCCAGTATACATCGATTTTGATGCCACAAGCGAACAGTGGGTCAGCTGTCCTTACCCGTCTGAAACATGCCATGTGCAAGAACTATCAACGCCTTGTGTCAGCAGCGTTCGTTTGAGGATCCCCTAATCATTTGCAGCTACTCAGGAAGCCTTGCTGGCTTTATTCGATAGCACCAGTGTCTACGTTTTATCGTCATTATGGTTTGTAATATTTTTCTTTTCTTTTTCTGTTGTTCTTTTTCTTCCGTTGCTGGCCTGAATTGACTGGGATAATAATGCAGGGAGTCTTTAGGCATTTGTCGAGGCAGCTTCTATGTCACAAACAAGGATGTGGTTGTAAGTTTGGCAACAATATATAAGACTCAGGAATGCTGGTTCCTGAGTCTTATATATTGTGCCGTGAGGTCTATATGTTAGGGTCCATATGTTTTCTGCTGGCTCAAATCACGAGACCCTGCGTGGGGACCAGAATGCGAGTACAACTCGTATTCTCCTTTTGGGAATGTGGAATTCGCATAGGACTGCATGACCCCAGAGCCTGATTTCCTTACATGGAATAAGTATTGTGATCGCCACTGTGTGTCTGCATTGCTTTCGCTGTTAATCGCGCTGTGCTGGACTGTGGATTATGTACATGTTATATCCTTACATCACTCATGCAGGATCAGCAATTTCTATTGCGTTAAAGCTCTTGGATATGCGGCCTTGTGTTCATTCTCAGCCCTTTCTTCTCATATCATGTGGATGTCTTGCGGAGATGTCATGGTATAAGCCGTTTCTTTGCCCTCGCAGGGATGGCAGTCCATCACACAGCACTCTGCAGATGAGAGCGTTGGGAAAATGCTCTACGATGTTTTGAATCTTGACGAGGAGAAGCGCAAGGATCTTCGGGAGTGCGTCGAAAACAATGAACCATGTGAACGAACCTTTTGCATGAAGCGCAAAGACAACAGCGAATACTGGAACTACCTCCGTTTGCAGCCGGTGTCGGACACAGGTTGGACTGCAGTACTGCAGTACATTTTGCCGATATCACATTTAAGGTTGCCAGACTGTTTCTACATTGGTGGATGTGTTGCACCTTACTTGCGCAAGAATCTTCGTTCTCTATAGTGGTTTGTCATAGTTTCATACCAGGGAGGATCATTTGTTGGTGTTCAACGACGTTCAGTGAAGCTCGCCTTTCCTTGTCACCTGATTGAACTCGTGCATGTTTTGCATACAGCTGAGCCCTCTGACGACAAAGGACTGATGAACAGGAAGTACGGGTACGTACCTAGTTATCAAGTCTATGTGTGCGTGCTTTTGTTCGTGCTCATCCGGAAGCCCCTCACAGTTTTTCTTGAAAATGCCTGATGGAAGTTAGGAAAATGGCAAATTGAATTTGGAATCGTTGACGTGGATACTTCGGGTCTATTGCATCTACACTTTCAATGTTCGACTATTTGTGAGCAGCGACAGCTCATTTTTTGTCCACCTTTATCTTTGGTTGCACTTCAACAATCAGACATGCGATGGAATCGGCAGTGTTCAGTTTTAATCCCTTGAGAATGACCTCAAAGTTGGCATCGCAACATGTTGTTAGCATCACGTACCGTTTTGTTTTAGGAACGCATGATGTGCATGTACTGTGTGTCATGTTTTTCCAGGTTCACATCCAGGTATTGGTTTCTACAAATCAGTGATATCTCCAACCAAGTGCAAGCAAAACTGGTGATGACACAAAGTATACAGGAGCTGGAAAGGTTCGGAACCAGTCTTTGGTTATCCCTGACCCCAATTAATTTCATTCAACTGAATTCACCCGACTTGTATATCTTTTTGCCGTTCATTCTTGTCACCTTGCAAATGCCGTGAGGGTAGATGTCTTGTTGTTCATGCTTCCTCGTACATGCGCCTGTGAACCTGTACTCCTCTTACTGAATTGCACGATATAGCACCCATGAATATTTCGCTCGTCATTCTGCAAGCTGTGTTCGTAGATACCTTCTGTTGGGATTTTAATCGGGTGCAAATACTGGCATGTTTGTGCACAGTGCAAAGGAAAGCGCTCGTGAAGCTTCATGGGCGAAGACTGCCTTTATGGCAAACATGAGCCATGAATTGCGCACTCCTTTGAACGCTACAATCGCTTGCTCGGAGCTGCTGTTGGACCAACTGGATCCCGAGCATGAAGAGTATAAATTGGCGCGTACAATGCATGACGAGTCCTGCCAGGTAAGTTGCTCATGTCAATGCTGAAATATCAAGGTCCTGTGAGATCAGCAGTCGTTTTGCACATGTGCTTTGCATGGTTGTACCATCCTAGAAGTTGTACCATCCTAGAAGTTCAGATCCATTCAAGGGAGTTGCCGATCATGAGCAAAACATACCCTTTTGTCTTCGCACGCATGGATATCCGCGTTGCTTGATTTTTTTTTGTGGTTATTGTAGTTGCAGAAATCATTCGTGTTATTTTCAGCCTTGTTTCAGCCAGTTCAGTTAACTGAGCTCTTCTCAGTTAACTGAGAAGAGCTCAACTGATCGATGAACTGCATCTCATGTTTATCAGTCAACATTCAGTTCATCGATCAATGAATGCTATTGTGTATGAACATCATCATGATCGCCCAAACATTTGCTCAGTTAACTGAACTGCAGTCTCTGGTAGTCTGGTTGGCCTGTGCGTACGAATGCGAGGGCGTGTTTGTACATCCTCCTCGCAAAAGGATGATTTCTTCTTTGCCACGGATATATCAAGGGAGCACTGTCACCCATGTGGCAAGGGTCATGTTCCCATATACATATTTCGCACATTTTTTATCGTGCGCTTTTAGGACGCTGTCATTTGCCCCACTATACTGAGGGTACGAGATTCCCCTTTTGCTTCAACAATTCGCTCTATGATTACTGTGATGAATGATAATTATCATGTATCATCACAAATTATAGCATTCATTTAATATTCGTATTTATGTAATAATGATATTTTGTTTTATATTTTTCGTTATGTATTATAGTAGCTTTTCGAATTATAAGAATTAATCATGATGAAATACGATTGCTTTGTTATTCTTGTATATTGAAATATTTGTATGCTGATTAAAAAATGATTATTGAATCACGATTATGATCATGATTTTGAATAGTCACGACAATGATATATTTGTTATCATCAAATGTTGAGTATGATAAATCATATTATGATTATGATGACAAATAGGGAATAGTCATTATTTCGTCATATATTTTTTCTGCTCACGTAGCGTAGAGTATATAGGAAGACATATCATGCCCGTACTAAACCGTTTGCTGGCCTGTTCACATCCATAAGAAATACATATTCGAAAGCAGCCTCGCCACGGTGAAATGATACAAGAAGTGAGGCAACCACCGTTTCAAGTAGAATGTGCCGGCTGCACACATTGACTGAAGCACATGGGTCTGAACTGGTACAAGATTTTCAGGTGGACTGGGTTTGCTTCCTGAAGAGTTGAAACATAGCGTGTGTTGTGGTAAACATAGCTTTGAGCGCTGAGGATAGCTGCCATGACCCTGTATACGCCTTGGTTCAATATGCCAGTGGAGGTATATCAAGATCCAGTGTGGGCGTTTAATCCAGTCTTGGAGTTTTAAACCAGCTATAGAAGCACATGATGACAGTGGTTACATGGGCATGCATAACAGTACTTGTGCAGATACTCTGGGTTTTGTCCCCGGCAGAAACCATCTTGAGGGATAGGTGCTTTGCAGCCACACGTCTGTGGCCTTATTGCATAGTTTTCTGGAGGGTGATGTTGTATGGTGGAAATCAGTTGCATGCTACATTGATGAGGTTGGTTGGGGTCAACCGCCAATGTTTGTACAGCACTCAATACCCAACAATGCAAACACGAATGTGTTCCTGCGGATGCACAAAGATTGGTCGACACGTGTCGGTGACGAGGCGATTCTCCTTGGATAGCATGTGTTGACCTAGATCGCAGGTTCAAACGGTTGTGAGTGATTCAGCAGACAACGATTGCAGCCTGGTGGGAAGTGTCATGTCTCCCCCCACATACATGCATCACTTCATATATATTTTTCCTCGGAGGCGTTTACAA
>NHOP01001236.1:0-11378 GCA_018697155.1 Pyramimonas parkeae | reverse complement strand
TATTATTATTATTATTATTATTATTATTATTATTATTATTATTATTATTATTATTATTATCATTATTATTATTATTATTATTATTATTATTATTATTATTATTATTATTATTATTATTATTATTATTTTCATAATTATTACTATTATTATTATCATTATCATTATTATTGTTGCTATTATTGTTGTTATTATTATTATTATTATTATTATCAGTAATGATATCAATATCAATATTATTATCATTATTATTATTGTTGTTATTTTCATTATTATTATTATCATTATTATTATTATTGTTATTGCGATTATCATTATTATTATTATTTATCATCATTATTATGATTATTATCATTGTTGTTGCTATCATTATTAAAATTATCATCATCATTGTGATAATTATTATCATTGTTGTTATTGTTGTTGTTGTTTTTCTACTATTACTTTTGTTTTTGTTCTTCTTACTATCATTATCATTATTATTATTGTTGTTAATTTTCTACAGTCAAGCCGTATAGTAATAATAAAAATAATAAACCCAATGGTAATCATCGACACGATCACCACTATCCTAGGGATAGATTGAACATCCCGATGAGATGCTGCAGTTCCCAATTTCGGAAACGTGATTGTTGTTGGGATTATTGCTAATGGCATCGCAACGGTCAGCCTTAATAATAAACGTAGTACAAATCGTACACATGGAAATTATCAATCCCGTAGCCAATCCCACCAGGATTGATCGACTATCCTGATGAGATGCGTCCAAAGCTAATTTTTTCGGAAACGAGATTTTTCACCTTGATACCCTGTCAGTGGCCGGCCGAAACGGATCACAACCGTTTCACAGCAGTAGACCCTGTGTCACCAAAGCAATACGGCCCTTGTACTTGCTCGCCCGCATTCGCCTGTGAGCATCCGAGTGGATACCTATCGTGAACACCTTTGGCGGAGCAGGAGTCGTATCACGTTGCGTAAGTTGGGTAGCTTGGGATGGGAAGACCTGAGAAGTGAAAAAAAGTTGGGTGTTGAGAAACAGTTTCAGTAAGTTGCAAACTTTGGATGCATGGTCGACAAGTTCTTATGTAAAGAGTGTATTTGCGCTTGGTGATATTTACAGGTCTTCAAGATGCTTCGATTAACTCGTCAGAGGAGGTTTCTAAATGAGAGACTTATGTTAAAGTGCACGTGAGATTTTGCGAGAACAACAGTACAATGGCACCCTAAAAAATGACACGGTTGGAATAACCATTGAAAATCATGTTTGCGCAACGTACCTTGTCAGGACTGTAGCTCCTGTTGTATACAAGAGATCCGGGAAATGGCGATATGGGTTATGACAACTTTTCCGGCATATGATTCGACCCGCTGTTCACAATAGTGTGTTCAGAATGCAGCAGCGACGCATCGTTTTGGGTAATCAAATGTGTATGAATAGGGAAAACTTGCAGCTCATGGTGTGGGGATGAATCTCCTCCGGAAATGTTTGTACACCCTCATCACATTTTTGAATTTCAGTTGTGTGGTCGCTCTTCAGATGAAATACTTTACGCACGTGATTTTTCATATGTGGCATATTAAATCCAAGCATCTAGTGTTGGTTGTATGCCATTCACTGTTTATGCTATTGAACAACCCAGTTCACTGTGTTCAACGCCCTGCGCTCCGCCTGATCCACCGCAGTCAAAGGACACATGCATGCCCTGATACCATCCATGATGGCATCCGATGTATCGCTCTTGTGAATATGCAAGAGAATTATCATGTGTAGTTACGTTGTAGCATTGTGGACGTTACTGCAAACGGAGAGCTCGTTTGTACTCTGCCCTGATGAATCTCAAAGCAGATACATAGAAATGAACCATGACTCTTACTCTACAGACTAAAGTACGAATCTGCCTTGCATGAATACGTATTGCGTGTCTTGCAGGCATCATTTTCCTGCACAGCAGAGGGTTGTAGGCATAGCCATGATTGTTAGAGTGGCGGCCATTCAAGCCATTCAGCAAGCGTCAAGCCAGAGCTCAACTCAGCACAAAGCAGAAGTAAGTGCTCGTCGCAAAAAAGTTGCGAAGACGCAACAGGATCTTTCGGCCGAGGATCAGGTATGATCATGTAATTTGCTGACCAGCCAGATGGATGCGTGCCTGGCTGAAGTAGTTTGATTGCAGGGATGAGTCGCTTTTGGGTGGATCTCTTTCGCTGTTGAACTTGTTGTTCAAGTATTGTGCAAACTTGTCCGTGTTTTCAACTCGCTTATCTGCTTGTTCTCCTACGATGATTGTTTGGTCAATCCAGTGAGGTTTCTCAATCCAGTGTTTTGTGCACTTGACTTTCCCGCCATTGCGGTACAGGAAACATCGCAGTACATCACAGTTTAACGGGTGCACACATCAGCATCTTGACTCGATCACAGAAACATCTGAATGAGGGTTGTTTGATGAATGCCCACGTCCTGTGATATGCATGTCTTTGACAGTGGCGGTAAATGAGTAAGCGTTGTATGTTTCTCATCATCAAGTCTGCGATACCGGAGGGCAATGGAAAATCATGCTACATTGCAACAGCTGTTCACCTTGACATTCTATATCGTCAATTGCATAAAGATCCTTTGAATTCATATTCTCGATATACTCTGTGCAACTTACGAGAACCTTTCGCAATGCGCTGCAACTGTGCGTTGCCAATGATGTGAGTTTGAAATATGTGCGAAGAATAATCTATGTGGCTCTTGATTCTGAGTGTAAACTCGTATGTTGCAGTCTAGGCTGAGTCTCAAACTCAAGTGCTAATTCAATGGAGATGCTACACTCCACAACTCCCATTGCAGATGTTCATAAAGTCTTGCATGGAGAAATTTGACAAGGATCGCAATCACGAGCTGGATTTCGACGAGATGTTGTTGCTGCTCACCTCCCTCAACGATGGAAAGCCAGTCCAAAACTGGGAGGTGTACTTTGTGGTGGAGCAAGCGGATGTCTCCAACACCGGGACCATCTTAGAGGACGAGTTGTTCGATGTAAGCACCAATGTGCTCGCCTGGGTAACCTTGCAAATCCCCCTTGAATAAAGCAATCGATAGGGCGGGGTATGTCCAGTTCTGGTGATGTAGTTGGTGGTGTCGGCTTGTTACAAGCCGCAAAATATGTAAATATTGCCTCGACCAATGATTAGTCAAAAAAATTGTTTTGGCTGGTCATCTTCGAATAGCGAGTGATTGTGCCAATCACATCATTACCATTGCTTCAACAAGTTGGTGTCTGTGTGGCCCCACCTGCCATGAGTGCTACTACACTTTGGAACCACCAGTATTCATGGTGATTGTTTAGGCGGTTGGTATGATCACTCGCTAATCGAAGATGACCCACCATCCAGCATGGCGTATTTGATCGTGAAATCATCAGCCGAGGCAATACCTACTCCTGTCGGGACTCGAACACTGGACCTCCAGAGTAAGAGTCGTCGCTCTTGCCAACTAGGCCATCCGACATGGTCAGCTACTGGACTACTTTCTTCAACACTCATGGACAGGCATCTTGTTGCGTTGAAAAGGGACGAGTTGAATGCCGGAGTACCGAATCAGTGCAAGCCATAATGTAACCCTGTCAAGAACTCGACTGTGGTCCCCTGTATTTGTATGTTTTGAAATACCATTCAGCGTTTGTGAATGTTGTGCACACACTTTGGGTCCCAGTTCTAAGTCACAAGTCATTCAAAGTGTGCCACCCGTCTGCTTCAGAATAATTCTTGCATGCCCCATACGAGTTCATTGTTGTTGGTAAAGCTAGCAGCAGAGAGCAACTTAGTGTGGAATGCATCTTCGATCCAAAGAACGGCGACACACCTAGTCATCGATATGGGCATCCAATTTTATCTATGATCTGCCGAAACGCTCCAAGTAAGTAGTATGAATACAGCTGCAGACAAGATGGGTGCAGCGCATGTGGCTTGACCTGTTGTATGCATGCATGTCTTGTTTACGTAATCCTGATCATTTTTGTACATGCCTTTCAAGTAAGAAACCATTGAACAATGCCAGACAAGCGGATGTGTCTGTACACCAGCTTGATATTTCATAAAAGCCAAAAACGCTGCCTTTGGTGCATTGCAATAATTTTCATTGGGTATCGTGACAGGCGGACGCAGTGCTAGCTCAGTAACCTAAGGCCATCTGGGATTGTGGCAGTGAATTCAAGACATTCGCATTTTAGCGTGTATTTCTCTTTGGTGGGATGGATGCTGAATGAGTAATTTGTCAGATTCCAAGGTGTGAGATTCAAGGCCACACCAGTTAAACATTTGTGTGCATTCTACATGTATTTCTTTTGCAATTTATACACGAGCGAAGCGCTGACTTTTTGGCTGGTACCGAGACCTTGGGTTTTGAGTGTGCTTTGTTCACGATTCAGGCAATCTCGATCTGGTACAAGATAGACAGAGAAGACAGGGGATATTGTGGTTGCATGATTGTATGAGTTGAGCATGCCGTCAGCAACTTCTTAAGGTTGTGTACGTGTTGCTGAAATGTAGTGTTGAGCCCTCAACAATTTAGATGCATAGTGTTAAAGAAGGAAGAGTATCCAACATCAAGGCAACAACACGTGTTGCAGTTTTTGCAATATGTAAACTAGAAACTGACAACCGAAGTAATCTTCTTCAGCATAACTTGCTGATGGCGAAATCGCCCCTACCTGCACACAAAGGTTCTGCGTAGTGACAAAGATTCACCTTTTCATCTTCCACATAGTGTCTGTCCAAAGAGTCTTTCGTCACATGTCATATCGTCACTTGCGTTGAAGACCACGGAATCTCTCATGGTACATCTCAGTATATACACAAGCAGGGCTCGTGCGTTCAACTGATGACAAAGCATTGCCATGAGAAACCAAATATCGCGATGATGACCTACTGGATGTGCGTCATGTTGCAAGTGATTTTGAAATTCTTGGTCAGAGTGTTTCATCAGCCTCGTACATTTTCGCCCCAATGAATCGGTATGCACTGATGGGATTGAGACCGCACATGCTATGAAGATTTTTTTTTGACAACAGTGACTCGCTAGCAAGCAAAGATGGCACGATTTAAAGCAATTGCCAAATGAGTTGTTGGTCGTTGTTCATGCGCGCATCCAACGACCAAGAACTCATTCTGCGATTGGAGTTTACACGTTTAGTGCGACGCATGAACATTGCACTAGCTTTGATTATGGCGTTTTCTGTGAAAACGCGGGAACACACTCAACCTTCGCTCGCACTATGTCCAAATAGAGAACACGCTACTGCATTCGAGAGCCCTCGGAGCATCTGGTTATTTCCATGATACTTAGGTGGTGCGTAATGGTGAGAACCTTTGGAAGCACCAGATTTCATGGTGGTTGTTTAGACGGTTGGTATGATCGATGGCGGGTCAAGCGAAGATGACCCGCCAGCCAGCATGGCTTCAGATTGCGAAATGTCAGCCGAGGCAGTTCAATGTTGGGGCTCGAGCCCTGGACCTCCAGAGTAATCGTCGTTCTTACCAACTAGGCCATCCGAAAATGGACATAATGGTACATCAACATCATGTGTGATTAAGATGCGCACAACAAGAAACTGCATCATATCACATTTTGTAGCAACGCAGCATGTAAATTGAATGACAGACAACTTGGCACAAGGAGGTTGTGCAGCAATCACAATTTGCAGCAACGCAAATGGCGCAACTAAATGCATATCCACCGGCTTAGGTGTGTGTCAAGGCACTAGAATCATCCAATAGATGGCTAGGTACATGCTTACATCATTCCCATGAACATAGCATCTATGAGATTTAGATACTTAAGTAAAGCACTGCAACTGTGTGAATAGGGAGTTTACATATAGACGATGGACCAAATTAAGTCACTCAGTTGCTGCATTGTGCTTGTTCGGCCAGCCAATATAGCGCCGTTCATCGCAGTGTACGACACTCATTGAACCCATGATTGACGTATAGCCTCCCCTACCCTAAGCGTACAGTGAATGGTGACTGCAGCATCACCTGTTCCTCGATAGTTGTGATACACTAGACAAACCACTTTAACAAACCATGCCCACTCACGGACCAGCTCGAGACCCGAATATATGCTCTATATTTGGCTAAACAATAGCTTCCTACTAGCTATTCCATGCGCTCAGCAAGTTCCAGCCAGCGCTCGGACTTCTCATCGATCTCTATGCTCAATTTCGCAAGCTCCTCCGTCCATTTTGTCATTTGGTTGTAGTCTCCATCTCCGCCCTGAATATCCCTCATGATATCGAGAACCACCGGTAGGCTTAACACAATAGGACGCACTGGTGGCATTTCATGTTTTTCCGTTGCAGTCTTGCGAGTTGATATCAGCAGTATTGACTCAATGTCATCTTGTGTACCGCAGGCACAGATTTCTGAACAATGCTATACGCCACGAAGACGCTTGTATATTCTCAAGCCATAGTTTTGGATACAAACTTGCACAACCGCAGCATCATTTGGTACAAACACGTACCCATGAAGAATGCTGAAAATGAGAAAGGGTGTGCAGCAAGTGTGTGGCAAGTAGTCTCATCGAGTAGGGTACGGCCGAAACAAGATGAGTGGTTGCTTTGTTCCAATTCAAGTAGTTGTGATGGTCATTCTCAACGTCCTTCTGTTGATACTTGAGGGAATCCATCCACCATACAGGAGACTCATCCACGTCTCCAATATAGTTGTCGATATAGTAGTAAACCAAAGCGGGTATTGATTCTGGAATGTGTTGAGCTGAATATGAGAACTAGGCAGTCAACGATAAAGTGAATATCGCAGTTTTCATGCCTTCTCAACCAATGCTTGAAAGCATAGACGGGAGCGCAGGTGCACGAAGATCACAAAGCTTGATGTGATCCGTGGTTGGCCTTGGGATCACCAATCAAGATGCACACCAACTAGATGGGAATGTGCAACGTTGCACAATTCACTGCGTACATGACACCAAAACAATCGACATGAAATTGATTTTGCGTTTGTGAATGCACATACCTGTTCCAACAAGGCGGTAATGTCATCATGCTCTTTTTGCAGGCTTTCCATCTCAGCCTCAAGACCTTCGTACTCTTGCGTCTCCTAAAACAGTGTGACATCATGGCAACCATCCCAATCGTGAACATTTGACCCATCCACAGATTCTGGCGATCATTTCAGAGTACCACAACATCTGCTTTTACTCACTGCAGTTTTTCAAATGTGAGCATCCAAGAGATTTTTTCTGTATGAAAAATCAACGCATTTTCATTTTTCCTTGCAAGAACATAGTGACTTACACAGCACTCCACCGCGTGTCTGCTCTAGTTTGTGTTCCTTCCAGTTATTGTTCCCCATAAGTTCCCAACATACATTTCGATATGGAACCCTAGGATACCATGTTCCGCGATCACAAGAAAATAATTTTCGCATGTGACATACCACGGAATATTCTATAAAACTGTAGGGTACAGATGATATTCTCCATAAGCGAACGTGATATTTCAGCCACGAACATCATATGAGAACATATTTCATACCTGAACCAACACATCGCAACGCGCAAGCAGTTGGTTCAGGTATGTACAGCCTGGTACCAGCACTTCAATAAGGAACATCACATTAAACCTGATATCAAACCAAAAACTGTTTTCACCCTCCAGTTCAATTTTTTGGCCTGGTTCCGGACAGGAGGGGGAGCCAGCTTCGGAGCTGCTGTAGCTTCCTTCTCTTTTTGCGCTAGTGCCCTCGCACTCTCTGCCTTGGCCTTTTCCTCCTCCTCCATCATCTACAACACCATATTGCAATACCAGGTCACCATACCAAAACACTAGATTTGCGCTGCAACAACAGAAGTGCACGAGCTACATGATTCCACCCATGCCTGCATCAATTTCTCAAGCGACTAGCTGATGTAGGCTATATCAACGTCGTACTAGCTATAAGGAGGATATCAACGCCAAGAAAGGTGCGAATCTCTGGCAAGCACTGTCCATTCTGAGGGCGTAAGTGGTGGGTTCATACTGTACACATCCAGAATTGAATACACATTCTGATCCCATCAGGTACCACGATGAATATTTAGTTGGAAAATATATATGTACAGGTAATAGGAATTTCATAGTATCACGTTGAATATTCCTTATTTCCTCATCATATACGTTGCTTCAAGGTGAGACTATTGCATCCATTCACTAACATGCAGCAGGACAACAGGCGCGGATACTTCTGTGCATGAATGATTCTCTGGAGTGTATCAAGCAATAGAGATCACAGGCACCATTGACAAACTGCATTTGCAACAAGCGCCTTATCGATTGGACATGAATTCGTAGAATTCAGCAAGACATTCGGATGGGGATCATAAGACGAGCCTCTTTAGATTCTATGCTATATGGTGTTGACCTGGTACAAGCGTTGTAAGGTTACCCTAGAGTAGTGATAGAATGTAGAGTTCGGCTTCCCACCCAGTGGAAATGATCATGAAATGATTTCATGTTTTGTTGATGTAGACAGTGACAAGTAGGCTGAAGCTGCACCACATCTATCGCCTGCACTATTGGTACTTCACAACTTTGTAATGAACAAGAAAGCCAATCATGATGCTGCAAGGGACCTGGAAAAGCTCTCCTGTAGTACATGCAGACAAAGATGAAGGAGGAGATGTTTGTGATGGCACCTGACACCACCAATGGTATGCATTTTTGCCTGTGCAACTAAATTATCCATGCGTTTTACAAACATTTGCGAGGAGTGGAAGCAATGATCTGTACATCGAAGCACACAGATATATGCACAATTCGTTGCACTCTCGTACCTCTAGGTACTGCGTGTAGTTTCCGTCAAATCCTCGAACTTTCCCATCTCCTTTGAGCACAAACAGATGGTCCACAGTGTTGTCCTGAAAGCAGTGGAGCATGTGCTTTAAAAAAGGTTCATGGTAAAGCATAGCGACAGTACAGAACAATCAGCAGGTGTTTCAAAGAACATTCTGTGGGCACGGACTTGAGAGCAGAAAAACAACTTTTTGGAGATAAGTCTGTTTCTTTTTCTGATACGGCTGTCAAAGCTGAGTTGTACCTTGCGGATGCCCCAACCTGCAGCGTTTGTTGTGGCAAAGGGCTGATTTCATTCAAGATCACTGGGAATACAACTGTGACACTCACAACTGTCACGCTGAAAAACACTTAGTCCCATTAGCCTAGTTAGTTATCCCCAATCGCTTGGTTGGGTAGCATTGAATCAACAGAATGACATCGTTCGCAAGTGTACGAAGCATGGAAGTCATCCAAAGGAAAAGTTTAATTAACAGGGCAGGCTGCAACAAGTTGTGACATATCCCATGCTTCCATAGCCGGATAGTGTCCAGATGTGGGCGCACGCGAGCGGCAAGTTTTCACACTCGCTTGCATTCAGGTCATGGACTCAATCAATCAAAACAAGAGAAGGCGTTTTCATTTGCATGCATGTTGTCACGGTCCATGCTGTATGTTTGGAAAAAAACGGTGAAAAAAACCTACTTCAATTCGGCTTTGAACACAGTTCATGTCTGATTCATCCCTATCAACAGAGCAGGATATCATCAGTTCAAAGCTTGCCACCGTCGCGATTTCCGGACAACTCACAACTTTTTGAGACATCTGATACGGTTCTGGGCATGACCGGACCCAATCCTAAGCAAATGGGAACGATTACACCCTCACTTCACATACAAATTGTGAGTGGGTTCCCAGAATACCATGAAGGCTCGATCGTGCGACACCACCACCAGGCATCCCGTGTATGCGGTGATGAAATCCTCCAGCACTTCGATGGTTTGTAGGTCCAGGTCGTTCGTGGGCTCGTCCAGAATCAAGAAGTTTGGCCGCTCTAACAGAACTTGAGCCAAATGCAGTCGGCGTCTCTCTCCTCCACTTAGGTTTAACTGGGCACCTCCAGATTCACAAAGAGGCTATAAGCCATCAGCTTGACAAACCTTTGAGACGACCAAAAAGATAATTGCATGAGGGGGTGGGTTTACCAACGTGCTGACACGCCATTAATGCTGATGTGCTTCATAGCGAAAAGTCCTTCTACAGAACAATGCAGGTGTAGCACAGTGGTCACATCCAACAAGCCAGCATCACTGTTGGAGAAAGTCAACACCAAATTCATCGATGGATATGTCTGCTTCAAACAAAGGCCAGTATGACATGCAACGTCCTTCAACTGTTTCGTTCCCTTTATACGCCTGCGAGCGCGCAAGCTTATACAGCTGAAATCTACGTCAGGTTGTTCCAGCTGGAAACTGACCCACAATGTCAAATTGTATGCTATTCGACGGCTCCTCAGAAATCTCTGGAACCGCAACATTGGATCCATTTTTCTAGCTGCACACGCGCACTTGTCTGTCTGCTAAACACGGACAAACAACTGTTGCCATGATGATTTGACTGTGTGGCCAATACTCACCGTGCATGCAGAACTTAAACATGGACTCTGCGCTTAAATCATCTGAGAGCACTGGATTGTATGTATGCTGTCGTGCAAGCAGATATCGATTCAACTAATTTGCACACATTGTGAGGACAAACCCAAAACCAGCTATCAAGACAGCACCTGCTGGCAAAGTTTTGATATTGGCAACTCCAGAGAGAACGGCAAAACACATGGAATAAGGTATCCTGTACGTGTACTACCACTGCTGTGCAAATGTTGCAGATATATCAAACACAAGCTGTAGCCAAGAAAACAACTATTGTTGGGAAGCGGCCATCAATAGTATTATCGTATGTTTTGTGGTCTAGTCGTTTGTGCATCTGATAGAGTGTGGAGTTGGCACTTACGCACGGCTGCTGTTGGCGGGGACGAGAGAAACCAACCCTGCAAACAATAGTCAATTCCAGAACCATTTATTCCAATGGTAGAAGCATGAGCACCAGAAAAATACGGCAAGTTCAGTCAAAGCAAAATCGGTGCCCATGATCTTGAAATTGCACTGCCGTCCGAAGCAGGAGACTGATGCGATCTCTAAATCTATATTTTTAGGCTTCTACAAGCGTTTGCCGGCACGACAGTATACTCCCATAATGATCGAAATTCACATTGCGGTCGAATGCGCACCTACGAAAAGGTTGGTTTTCCCTACTAGTATGCAACAGATACGGGAACGAGAAAATTGAAAACTTTGCTATATCAACATGTGTGGTATTGATCGAATCACTGCCACATTGTGAATTCAAGACCAGCACGAACCTCTCCAATATGGTTTCAGGCTTCAGGTTGCCCCACGCGTCATCTCCACCTGGCATCCCACAAAATGTTTCTAGCACAATCGTTGTGTTGGCCAGACGGGAGGTTGATCTCTTGAAGACAAAACAAAAAGGTACGGCAACTTTGAGTCG
>NHOP01001235.1:0-11387 GCA_018697155.1 Pyramimonas parkeae | reverse complement strand
ACAGCATAGTGCCGATGTACACGAGTACACATTTCAAACACAATAATCCACACTTGTGTTACTATACACTATGCACATTTCGCCCTTGACTACATACAGATCATATGAGACCAATCAAGAGTGACATATCATCTATGCGCGAAAACCTGTTGATAAACACAGCGGATACATGTCCTGTTCATACATTTCATGTCACTATCAATGACACAATACAGTACAAATACAAAAGCTGGCATCTTTCTTAGGCACTCGTACAAAGGCTTCATGCAAGTCAACTATGTCATCCTTACTATTTCGTATGCCTACATTGATACAACATCATGGGGGATGCCGCACATCTGATGGGAATTGTCAGTGCTGTGTTGATACATCATCATCTTTACCAAATGCTTTTCTGATGTAAACGTTGTCAATGCATAGAATGGATTTCGAAGATGCATTTGAATATAGCTACCCGAACTGTGTTGTCGTCACTGCCACTTGCTAGTGTTGCACTGCTTGAACTCCAGGTCACGGAGTTAATATACCCATGATGTCCCTGCAAGGTCTTGATGCACGTTCCCAATGCATGATTCCATATCTGCACCCGCACACAAAAAAAATATGCGTAATCTCGCTGTTGAGTTCCTTGTAATTATGCCGTCAGGTGACGACAGACACTTCCCTCATGTTGCTCTTGTATTTTTCCAAATGTATACAACATGTGCAGTGTTTTTTTCAGACTGCACTTGTACATTTGTATGATTGGAGATGTTCGTAATTGGCTGGACGGTCTACATGTGCAGACAGAAAAGATGCATGTGGTAGATACGCATCTGTTCGTGACGAAGTATGTATATACTTCGTTACTTACTGGGACAGTGTGTATGCACATGTGTGCACACACGATGAGGCATATATCAAGAGGTACCCATACGATAAGAAGACAAAAGTCTCGCTTCAAAATCTGAAAAATAGAAGATTAGTTTACAATTACGGGCATATAGATAGGACCCTGAACTCTGTGTAGAAAGCCATGGCAACGGAGTGAGGTGTAAGTTCCACAACTCTACGATGCACTCCTTAAAAATCGGGTTCAATGCAACTGATTGTATGTGTGAACAACATCTTCATGATACTTGATGCCGCAAAATCACTGCAGGTACTCGATTCGTGCACAGCTCCGATTGTACCCGTATACACACCCTGAAAGTTTTGTCGTCGTTACCCGTGGCGATGAGCATTCCGTCTGGACTCCAACATATCGCATCCACATATCTCGAATGTCCTTGCAACGCTTGAACACATTGTCCCGTGAATGGGTCCCATACTTGTACTTTGTTGTCCAGACCACCGCTGACAATTCGCGTGCCATCAGGACTCCAGCTTGTATGATATACGCGGCGAGAATGCCCTCGGAGAACATGACAACATACGCCTCGGTGCATGTGCCATACCCGCACCTCACCATCATGACTGCCACTTGCGAGATACTCTCCGTCTGGACTCCAGCTTACAGAGTGTACAGATGCAGAATGCCCATCGAGAAGTCGCACACAGTTGCAACTCACCGGATCCCACACCCGCACTTTGTGGTCCTCGCACGCCGTAGCTATTGTGGATCCATCTGGACTCCATACTGCTGCATGGACGGAAGATGAATGGTCGGGTAGCACGTTGATGCATGCACCAGAAGACATGTCCCATACTCGCACCAAGTTGTCGTCACTAACGCTGGCTACTCGGGTACCGTCTGGACTCCATCGGGGATGTATCCAGCCCACCTCCCATGACTTTGCCATTCGTGTCGTGCAAGGAAATTTGAGAGCACATACGATCCGCGGCAAACGTGATGCAATGCTGAAAGGGCTGTATCTATCTTGAAAGTTATACGAAATGATTTGGTGGTTCGTGGTGTTGTTGCGCATCTGCCCCAGATCCTGCACCCGTAATCCACATGAAGACATCGTATATTTGTTTTTCCTCGCAACAAATAACACTTAGCAAAACATCGCAACCACGGTGATACTTGCTGAAAAATCGGGTTACGGTGCACCGATCAACCCCGGTGTGCTTTCGGTTCGCATCAATCCATGCAAGCTGGCTGCAGTTGTAGTACAAGGTGCATGCTTTCTGAACGTTGAGCAGCAGACTGGTATCTCAAACAAGACGTGGTGTTCACGATACAACCCACCTTCCGGAGGGCCGACATGCTCACGCTAGATGTGCGTATACGCCATGTTTGCGACAAATGCATATTTGCGACTTTCAAAACGAAGAAATGCAATCTAGTCTTACGACTCTGATTGGTCTGTGTTTGAAACGATGAGGGACACTTTGGGCAAACTACAAACATGTTGTGGACGATATTGTGGTATTCTAAATTGAAAAAACAAACACATGCGAAGAGGTGTCGATTTCGTGTTGCTTTGCGACAGACTATCGAATAAGTGCGCGCGTTATGCTCGATAATCGATGGTTGTCGAACGTGCATGTGCATCCGGAATCGTTTTCTTGGTCATTTTTTCTTGAAAGCGCTCAGCATTTACAACAAAGTGTATGCAAGTACTGTATACGTGCGAACATGTCAAACCTCGGTATCAACGGTAAGCACGCATAAAGTATATTGCAGACGATACCCTGTCGTCATTGCATAGTGGGCAGTGATGGTGCTGGTGTTTGAACGAAACAATGATTATCGGCATCGTGTGGAATGCACGGAAATCACGGTATGATCTGATTGGTATCACACTTGATAGTGGTGTTGACATTATGTCGACTACTTTGAAAACCGAGCATGATTCGATTGGTGTCACACTTGATATATGTTCGTTGGCATAGTTTCGAATGACTTGGAAATCAGAAGGAATCATCTGGTTCGAATCAAACTTATAACCTTGCTGATGTCGAATACTTTGAAACTAAGCATGACCCGATCACATTTGATATTTGTGTTGGCAGAACGTCGATTGCTTGGGAAATCAGAACATAACCCGATATGTGTCGAACTCGATTAAATCCCCGCTGCCGTCCAATTACTCGCTTTGTCTTGCTACCACATTTTCCTGTGCAAATGCATGTTCACCAGTGAGCGTCTGCTCTGCACACATTTGTGGATGTTTGTACACGTGTGCGGATCCGAATGCTGATCGCAGCTTAACTTCTGTTATGCTAGTATGGATGTACACGGGAAGAAAACAGTTGTGTTTGTTTTCTTGTGCGTTGTTCACACTTTGCAAACTTCACTGCATATCCCGTCTTATCGCGCCACGCGTGTACATCAATGTCATCGTAGCGAACTCCATTCGTACATTTTGTGTAATGCGTATACATAACGACGACTGCTGGTGCTCTCCAGATATTGCATCCAAGGACAATAGTCCCTTCAGTGTGTACGTGGGATTTCAATTACGATGCCCTCGCGGGACATGAATAGCACGAAATTCACTGCATGATCTACTAAATGTTCTGTGCTGGTGATAATCCTCCGATACCACACGGCGATTGATCCCGCTACGGTCCATCGTTTCTTTTCCTCCAATCTTTGTACATCAGCGCGACAATTGTGGGAGCTTCACCAATACCCTACAAGTAACAAAGGTACGAATTTTATCTATTCATGTATTGTCACATGTTTTCGATTTTGCCGTTAGAAGGTGCTATCGTAGTTGACACGTGGGTTGATCCTTCACGGGTTTTGAGGTTTGATCATGAGCAGATCCCACTACCACAACTGACCCAATCCAACACGGAAAAAAGCCATTACTTTGAATTCGATCGAGCTTACGAAATGCAACTAGTCGTGGATACATCTGTACAAGTTTTTCATTGTACCACACTTGACACTCTATTTGCATTATGCATACGCACCAGAACAAGGAACGAAACCTTTGGACAGTGATTATATAGACGCGCACGAAATCAATTGTGCGCACGGTTTCTGCTCGCCAGTGCCTAAGTTTCTCCGCAACTGGGAGTTGCTATTTATTGAAATGATCAGAGAAGTTTTCCATACAGGCTTAAGTATGCACCATGCTGCGCTGTCACAAAAGTGTTTGTTAAATTGGAATCTTTTTGTTTCATGGTGGCAGAATAGTTCCGCCAAACCGAAACATCCTCTAACAGATTCATCCTTACGCACAGCTTGTCACCACCTGAGCCGAGCTACAAATTATGAACACACAAACATGAGCAAATCCACAAAAACTAGATCATAATCAATACAGAAACAAAACTCACGGAGAATATAACAATGAAAGTATGATCAGCATACTGACGAATCAATTCAAGCATATTGTTAAACGCATTTACAAGCCAAAAATATATACAACAGGCTTGTACTACAGTAACGTTTGTCCATGCTCGAAAGCATGCAATTCGAACCACACCTATCCCACAATTAAGGGACCACATGCAAACATGCAAACACAAAACAGAGACAGAACTGAGTTCATTCTCTGTTTTCTGTTTGCATGCTTGCAACTGAATGGGTGGGCCTGCCGCAAACATTTCAAAAAATGCTGGACATCCGCGAGAACCATGCTGCGACCCCCGAATGAGTTCTAATGAGTAAATCTTGTGTGAGATGTGTAATCCATCCATCTTGTGCACCACAACGCACGAGATGGATGGAATACACATGAGCATAGCACAATTCCAACTTCTGGTAACTTGGATGGGTGCTCCATGTCAGGTGACAACACACGATCATTCCAGACTAGTCCTGCACTAAACCAAGCACATAGTAGAGCTTGTTCAAGGCATGGGCCTCCTGGCTCGGGTCCATGCTGGTCACCTGCTCCACAGATGTGATTGTGGCCAGAGCGTCGTCCGCATATGGAGCTGTAGCCACCTGCTTCCCTTTCTGCTTTCTCTTGGCATTGCTGCTGCTGCTCTCTCCCGATGCACCAGCGGAGGTGATTCCAGACGACTCCGCCGTTGCAGAAGCTCCAAACGCACGATCCTTTGAGCGAAAGGCCAGCATGCGCTCCTCCACCGTGCCCTTCGTGAAGAATGTCATACACTTGACCTGTGGCATCGGTACAATTTCGACGAACGTTGAAATCATCATTGATATGATTCATTATCGTAAAATTTCAATGCCAAATGATCATGAAATAACATGACAAGGCGTAGCGCTGTGCCCATGCTTGTTCAGCGACAGCCGAAACTGCAAAAGCTCAAAAAGAGACTCGCTGTGATTGTAGCATACACATCTGACCATCCTAGCATGATGTATGACCCGCGTAACAAATTAACAGCCGACTGATGAGCAGCGGATTGATGACGCACACTTCGTCATCAATCAGCTGTTGTTCGTTCGGTAGTACTCAACACGTTTGTGTTCATACTGTTGCGATGCACTCAACAGAATTTTCTCCGCATCCAGAACATCCTGAACACAAGATGCTTGTTTTCCACGCTTCCGGGCACTTCATACCAGGAACAATGGTAGCAGCCCGAAACCCCAGGCTGTCAATCGACAATCATCAGGACCAGAATTGCGGCACCAACAAATACTTATCACAACTCAGACTGGATTGGGCGTCTTGAGCGTTGTACACCAAACATGACAAGTGTGTTGCTGCTACCGGGCGCGTCTGGCCGATTCGATGGCAGCGGTTCATTGCTTGCGCCTCGTCGCCTGGCGATGCGAAGGGTTCCAGGAGAATCAAGGTGCTGGCAATTGTCAGAGTGAGACCCGCTCCAGCATGGCCAGCATGCAGCACAAAAACCTTGATGTCCGACTCGGAATTGAACTTTTGAATCGCCTGTCGCCGCTCAGCCTCTGGCATTGCTCCCACTGTCACAAACAAGAGACATGAAAAAGACCACAATCGTGAGTTTCTGGTTAAAAAAAAAAAGGATCCTTATAGGCGTCGGATCGGGAATGCCTTTCGTACAATATTTTGCCCCTTTTGATTCATACTTATCAGTCACGCCACACACATCAAATTCATGTTCAATGGCATAGACAGATAAACGCTGTCAGGGAAGCTATATGAGTTTTGACAACCGCAGGTAACTCGGTTCTGTTCCGTGATGTGGTACAGACAATCAGACACACAAACCACCAGGGACCCGATCCTTGGCCAAATACAAGACTTGAAACTGCACCACCGAACGATTTGTGCCCTGAACTTTTCTCACCGGAGAAGATTTCCTGTAAACTACACATTACTGCTTTGAAGACTTTGGCATTTACGCTTTAACGCTTGAGTCTGGACTTCACAAATACAAAACTGCTGTTCTCTTGGCCCTCTTGCGCTTGCCCGTGTCCATGCACATGGGCAACCGTACAGTACTTTTGTTGTCTGATCCAAATTCATGAACCAAATTGAACCAACTTGGTGCCTGGGTTCACCAAGAATCTTCGACAATGCATCACGCACCAATTTTCACTGCGCCAATGCCGTGCTCGTTGAGCACATACGTCAGATGGTTGACGGCGGCGGCGTGCTGCGACACGACCACCGCCTTGGCCGTGCCGCCGTCTTCCTCCAGGGCGACCCGCAACACCTTCAGCACCGCTTGTACCTGGGAGACCCCCCCCCACCCCCACATGCAAAGGGAATTGCAGCGGCTCAGCCGCGTGATTTTAGGAGATGAACTGCAACCCGTCCGCACTAGTAGAACCTCGATATCCGTCTTTTGGGAACGAAAACCCAGCTCAACGCTGCTCTTGGCAACAGAGCTTTCTCTTTGTAAGGGAGTCTCTGCGGAAACGCTTGCGCCATGCGGCAATACATACCTTGGGGCTGATGGAGGCTGCGGCGATGTCCAAGTGAGCCAGCAGCATCCCCGGGACAGCAGGCACGGTGGGGTCGCGGCGCATTGCGCGCACGCCTTGAGCTCTGATATTCTCGACATCCTGACACACACCCAATTCCACGAGACTGAGTAGCGGCGCGCGCTGCATATCACGTCTTCGTTGCCCCGTGGTATACATGCAGCGTTGATGCTGCTGTGAATTACAAAACTGTATTAGAAGGCACCGAAGGGAGCGCGAACAGGCAGCTTGTATCAGATCCCTGCATACACTGTATGGATGCAACTAGGAGGAGTAAGTGACCTTGCCTATGAGTACCAGAGCGCCCCTCAGACCCTGAGCAAGGATGAATCTTAAACTTTGAAGCACTAGTTGTACCACCCCAGTAATCCGCCAGCATCATACTCCTCAACTGTGATCACCAAACAAACAGAGTGGCTCACACAATGCAGCGTGTCTATATGTCCTTGCCTTTTCGGTGGCGGCTGGGCTCCACTCTGGGACGGGCTCTTCCGAGCAAACTGACGCCTTCCCCTTCTTCTGTTCGGCCTTTTGGAGCAAGCCGCTGCTATCAGAGTCTTTTTTGCCACGCCTGCGGTTTGAAGGCCCTGCCTCGGATGCATGAGATGCAGGTTGCTCTTTAGGTTTTTCTGGGGGCAGAATTCGCAGCAGCGTAGACGCCTGTCCCATTTCACGCTTTCAAAAAGTCAGCGCTGCAGATAGCGGGACATGCACTAGAACCGACCGGAAAGCGAGAAACTCATGCATGCCCACCAAATTCTGGAACAAAGAAATACACCCGATAGTCTTCAACGTAAAGCAGATGGCAGTAGTTGTGCTGGTTGTACTGGTGGGCGAACAAGTTTCAAAATGTGCCGGAGTGTTTGTTGGGGCTCTGTTGCGTGCAGCCACACACCTTGAAGATCTTGCGGCACAACGGGCAAGTGGCACGCAGCTCATGTTCGTCATCCTCGTCCTCAGAGTCAAAAAAATCCAGATCATTGGATACCAGCTGCGCCGCCTGTCAGGTAACAACCCAGACCCGTACTTCGATTCAGGCAAGAACACGTGTAATCTTCAAGTAAAGCCTACGTTTGGGTATCATACTCGTTCCAACGAATCCTAATACAATAAGCCTGCGGATAGAGTCGACCAGCCACGCCTATCCATTCCTTGTGACAATGGTGCACCACTCATGACCACACAGAACTATGCGACGCATATACACAGGCGTTACTTCGAGTAATTGGGCAATAAGTGCACATCCACACCTGCTAGATGCAAGACGCCTCAATTGAAATTACATTGCTTTCACCCACAAAAACAGTGCAAGGAGGCTTGGCTTAAATGAAAGGCATACGAATTTAGATCTCATGAAACGCAATAGCTGAGTCAATCGCAGCATATCAGCACATGAGCTTGTATGTATTGATCATCATGGCACCTGCTTCTGAGTCCGCATACCCCCGGACTCAGAAGTGCACCATAGTGAGGCAGAAGTGCACTATAGTGAGTTCGCATACCCACGACATATCACCCATGGGGCAGCACGGGCAGCCACAGCACCAATCACGGCGGTTCACTTGCAAAAAACAAACGGTTGCATATCGTCGGGCCCGCGCACTCGCAGCCAGTGGCAGATGCACTCGCAGCAGGCAATGTGCGCGCACGGCGTCACGGTGGGTTGATGCGCCTCCTGGTAGCATATCGGGCACGTGGGGGCTGGGCGGCCCTCTGTATGCAGAACCCGGCAGCTCCTTCAATTGACAGTGCGCTGAATTCAGAGCACCCAACACAAAGCTGTACTTGTGCCAGCAAGGCACGCTGCGGAACCGTGTGCAGAAGAGATTTAACATCCCTCTTGGGTCAATCACACCCAAACCAAATACTACAAACCAGTCCTTTGCGGAGCAGCAGAGCCCAACCAACACAAATACAAGCGCATAAAAAAGTGCACTGTACTCTGCTATGACACTCTGTGCCAACGGCGCCTGTTCTCGTTGACTTGCATCCCCATTCTGCTTTGATAAGAGCGTGGACCGGTATCCCCCCCTAACGCTGTTATGCGAATAAGGGGCTCCTATTGCAATGTGCTCAGCGCCCTCCTTCCCCAACCATCTCTTGCCCCAATTTGCGCGTGTGGTACACATGTTTGCTGCGGGATTCCTGCACCTTGGCTCGCCTGATCGTATGCCGGTGCAGCGACGCGTGGCAGAATGATGGAGCGCTTTACGTACCCATGATGTCGTGAATGCCTTGGAACCCGGACTGCTCCACCACATGGAAGTCGCTCTGGGCTCCTCCGTAGCTCACTGCCTTTTGCAGCAGCTCCACATAAGGGCGCAGCCGGGCAAGCTCACCCCGGGCCTTGTCAACGGCCTCCTTCATAATAACAATCTGCTTCTTCAGGCTGGAACCGGGCTGCTTGACCCGGCCAGTTTGCAGGTTGGCAAAGGTGCGGCGAAGCAGGCCAATCGGCATGCGCCAGATCAGCGCACCGCCATGGAGAACTACTTTGCCCGCCCAGAGCCAGCGGAGACGCGCGAGGTGCTGGCGCTCGCCCGGGGCGCATTGAGCTGCAAACAAAATTGGTGGAGCGATGTCGAGCGAATTGTTGAACAATCCAGATCACACAGCACAAGCGCAGACAAGTTCTGAATGCGGATTGTCCATCATCATGCAGCACACACTTGTTGCACGGTGATTGTTCTGCTTTGTTTTCCACAATAATTCCCTCTTGGCTGTCTATGAAGTTGGTTGGGCTGGAGCATAATCAGAAATTGGCATGGCACACAGGCGCTTGCCGAACACAGACGTAGTGGTGTTGCTGCAAACGCCTGCAGATGCTTTGTTCAAAGACAGTAAGCATGCATCAACTACACTCCTGACACCCTCATGAAGGAAGTCATTCTTCGGGGTCATATCCACCTTGCAGGCAGCTGTGGTCGTACACATTGTAAACAGGGGACCGGTTTTCAAACAGAGGTGCCTGCTTACCTTCCAAGGTGTGCACTTTGTGCAGGGCCTCGGCCAGCTTCACCTTCACGGAGCTCTGCGCGTACTTGCGGGAGGTGTGGTAGTTGTTCACAGAGGCGCCCCCGCTGCGTACCAGTCCAGCACGCTTGTCCGCGGCGCTCGCCTGCCAAGCTCACAACACAGACATGACTAGGGTCCAGCCAGCTCGAGACTATGCACAGCACGCGTCGACCCGCGCCCAACAGGATCCCGCAGTCAACGCAAGCGACACCCTCTCAACAGAGTCGTCAAAGGCTTGAAAAAAGTAACAGCGGTAGGGCTCTCACCTTCGCAGTGCGCGGTTGCATGAGGGCTCGGAGCACTTCCTGAGAAGGTGCAATTCAGGCACACCGCCGAGGTCAGTGTGACGAATGAAACATGCGCAGAGGGCGTATGGCATCCGACTGTGCATGGCAGACATGAGCCGGCAGGGACGAAGTCAGTGCATAGGCATGTGCACCGGCACACAGCTTCTGAGTTTAAACTTGCGGGGAGAAGGAAAGGAGCATTCCGATTGGTTGGTACAATTTCCCCGCATTCTTAGCACAACCGATCTGCAACCAAACAAATGAAGCTGCGCATTGTCCAAATCAAAGATCATGTATAAGCGTCATGTCGCAGAGCGAAACATGCCATGAGATCTAGCCTCTTTTGACTTTTCAGCATGAAATATCGAAAAAAATAGTCTTTCAGCTTTAAATGACATAAAGCCGGGCACTTGCTTCGGCGGTGGTACCGCGAATTCTTGCGTTGAGACAGTTCAAAGTTGGTGGCCTGTCAATATAGGATACGCCGGTGCTCCTTGCAAGTGTCCGCAACAAAGAGTCGATGTTCTGCCATCCAAACAAATCCAAGTCCCACCAGACACTCAGCACACCTTCTGATTCTTGGAAACTGGAGAAGCCAAGTAGGAAGTGCTGTACTGACACTGCATATAATATGGGACATGCTAAACATCCATTGGACTGCAAGCGACGCAAACCAGGCCCAAGATCGGGTTCGGCAATATCAGGATGTATCCTGCGTAGAGCAAGGTACAACACCTAAATTCCGATGCAGGGCCACCTTCATATCATGACATTCTTAGTGAAGCTCTAACCAAACTGTCCGCATGCTATGCACAACCACGAGGCAGCCAACACACAGGGGGTCCTGCATACCTTGAGAGTTGACTTCATCATTGATTTGGTATAGGGAGGATAAGTGCAAATCTCACGCAACAATCGGAACAGAGAATCTGCGATCCACCACTTCGAGTCCGCCTCCTCCCACTGCGCACGCGCCAGAGCACATCGTCTTGAAACGATACTGAGAGATTAACCTCAAAACTCTGAATAGTCTTTGATTGTCCAACTAGTGTGCAAATATGGATTACTGTAGGTGCACGTCTTCAGCTAAAGGTGGAGGTAAACCATATATGTGCAGATACACATATTCCAGTTTCACTGCAAACCAAGATCCACCGTCAAGCAACTTGGACAAAAACCTTTACAGAGGTCAGCAGTGCATATACATCATTGTGGGGGAGTATCCCATAACATATCAAGGTTCAGGGAGCATGAGACTGAGGACACGCACATCACGAACTATTGTATACTCTTGCATGGCCATCGCCTCCAAGAAC
>NHOP01001234.1:0-11388 GCA_018697155.1 Pyramimonas parkeae | reverse complement strand
AGGATTCGATCGGAGTAGGAGAGATCGATGACTGACTAAATAGGCGCCACTATAAAAGGCGTCGAGACAGACTATTCCCTTCAATTGAAGTATATGCTAGCACGCCCCTGCGGTCATTCTGATATCCTCCCGATACAGTTTATCACAGAAACTCCAATTTTCCGCGAATATCCAAAACTCATCACCCGGCAAATTGAAGTGTGTGGGGTTCATCAATGGAACTGAAATCAGTGTACCAGTGTAAAAGTTGGTGATGAGCTATGATATTCGCTTGATCTTGTCCCCTCGCATGTGCAGCGGTCACGGCCTCGCGAGACTGGTAGATTCAGGGACGCAGTTTCAGTCCGCTCAGATTGGCAATCCGTCGCCAAAGATCGTATGCTTACAATCGACAGTGGTAAGCTTTACGACCCATGAATCGTTAAGAAAAACCGTTTATTCCAATGAAATCATCCCTTGTCTGAGTCATTGCTTCATGATTCATATCACGTATTTTGATACGAAGAACATATTGATACACATGTTTTGAATCATGAACAATGAAGGGTATGACGACATTAGATCACCAACGACTGTTTCAGTCCATGTCTGAGGGAATCATCATCATCACCCCTGTTGCTAATGTTGCACTCACTCATGTCGGACAAGAAATGTTTTCAGTGCCGGCGTTCGTTACAGATAGGGTCATCTACCAATCCATGTAAGGTATCCCCCCATCGCTTCCCTCTTTTTGCATTCCTCACCTCGATTCACAGGGTTCATCTAGCATTTAGTATCAGGAAAGCCAAAGGGGGGACTTTCGTTATATCCCTTCCATCTTTCAGCTCTTCTTTCATCGATTTGTAGAGGTGGAGTGCCATTCGATACAAGCATAGCCAACAGGTTCATTGTATCACTTCCCTCTTCTGACTCCTTTCATCGATCGATGGGGTCATCTACCAATCCATGTGATGAAAGCCGAAAATGTGGCTTTCGCTACATCACCTCCCTTTTGCGGCCCTCCTTAAATCGATAAGTAGGGGTGCGGACCTTGGAAAGGATGTGTCGCACGGCGTGCCGAGCTGGATAATCGGAACGGACGTCTTTCCTGCTCGAAACTCTTGCCGTTGGTTTGCCAAAACTGCACGAAAGCAAACTAGATGGGGGTGGTTTTAAACCATATGATGTCTCAGCGATGCTCCACACTACGCAAGGCTTTCATGAATTTTCACGCTTGCACAGTGCGTGGCTGCGTCGCAAACTCGATCGCATGCATGCAAGATCAGCCTTGTTGTTAGCTTCTTGTGCAACGATTCGTCCTTCAAATATTTGTCTTGCTCAGTTGTGAAAGATGTGGAAAATGATTCATATGCATAACTTTCAGATCATTCATATGCTGATGTCCGCTGAGGTCCTTCGTGTGAGATCTTCCCGATGGTTTCGTTCCTAAGTGCTTCACCCCAGGAGAGTGGGATGATGGAGCGTCAATTTTCACAGTTTTCCATGCGTTAAAGAAAAAACGATGTGTGTCACAGCCAATCATGATTCATTTCGATTAGCGCGCACGTTTTGCTGAACTCCAATCTGGGAAATCAGTCACGCCTGTCATCTACAACACAAAAAGGATCCATCAACACAAGTGTGAGATGATTGACAGCCCGGGGAAACTATATGTGCGTACGTTCTCGAATTCTTTTATCTGTATTGTTCATTTGCAGTCAGAGAACGCATCTGGTTACCAGCAGCGTGTTGCTGCAGGGTATCGTTCAAGTGTGTTGCTCAGGTGTGACCTCTCTCTTGTTGTGTGCCGTATAAATTGCAACACGACATGTCGGTAACTAGGCATGGATGGTATGTTGCAACTGTGATGAAAGTGGCTTGGAACCATGAATCCCTTAGCCTCTTGTTGACATGAGTGCCACTATGCATCAGACCTGCGCCAGTATGCAAACAAGAATATTGAGTATTGGGAGAATATCTGGGTGGATACAGCGTGCATGAAGTAGCAGTAGCTCTAAAGATCATGTACAGGTTTCCCTATCTCTCTTTCATGATCTTAAGTACATATGCAGGTGTGCAGACACGTAGCGTGCGCATCTGGCATCATCTATGTCGCCCCAGGGGAAACGTTGTCCAAGAAAGGATTCCAACATTGGAATGCGGTTATCATGACTGTTGGTGTTGAATCCTGATCATAGAACAAATCTTTTCCCTGTTCATTCATAGTGTTCATCGTGTGGTTTTCAGGTTGAAGGTTCTACCATAATTCCTTGTTTTGAGGGGGTCATTTAGCACAATTTTGACGATGATCGGGCTTGCACGCGTTGTAGATCCAAGCGCTTGTCCAAGACTGTGATATTTTCATCGATGAAAGACGAGGCAAGCGGTAAGAATCACGTTTGATTAGAACATTTCACTGGGCTTTGTTTTTGCACCATCTACTAATTTCTATCCACAGTGTGGGCGCATGTCTGGAGCAGTGTTATATACATAGCACTGTTCCAGGCATGCGCCCACACTTGTGTTTGGAGTGAAACCAGTGCATATAAGTTATCTGTTCCTGATTTCAGATCGCCACTCATTATTGGAGGGGCTACAAATGGTATTTTTCTTGAAATATATTTGAAAAGTGAGAACGACATTGATGTGCTGCAAAAGCATGTCTGTCATGTTGAATAAGGGGACCAAGCAGTCTGATGAATCATCTTAGGAGATTGCCTGAAAGAAAAATTCTTAAGAAGATGGGAGGCTTACAACATGAGTTTGACACAGTGGCACATTGAGCAATGGATTTGTCAGGATCTGCTACCAAAGAGGCGACAGCCAAACTGGAAGATGAAATTGAATATGATGAAGACGGATTGTACATTGGAACTTATTCCAACTTCTGGACCGACCCAAGGTGTGCACCCTGGAGGACTATTCTCAACAGAGCTACCCATATTGCGTTTCGTTCTTCTGGATATATTTTGGAATTTCTTTATTTCATCGGCGTTGCCATTTTGGTATATTTGTGCTTTGCTTTTTTGCACAACATTTACAGCATACATCCTCGATGAGGGGTCGCTAATCCATTAATGTAGATACTCTGAGTACCTGAACTATGATTGATGATAGAACGTCGCTGACATGTGTTCCTCATCAGCAAGTACACATTTTCATACACTTTGTGGGAACGCATGATTGTAAAGAACAAGGCACACTTCGAACTGTAAACTTGGAGAACTTATGCCACACTGCTGTTTTACAAGTCATTACAATCATGTCATGGAAATGATATGGGAATCCAACCAGATGCTTGCGGCAGTAACATGTGGAGAACTCCACAGTGTGCGTATCTGCTCGCTTGAAAGTATTCAATCATCAAGGCATCCCTCATCTAACTTGCCATCTCAACAAATAAAGTTTGAATTCTGAATGGTACAGTTGTAGTGTGTGGAGGAGTTCATAAGCTGCATCACCTGCATCTCGGCCAACACGCTCAACGTGAAGCTAACCATGTTTCGTACAAACTAAGCCTGTGAATGTATATAGGTGACGTTTGTTTCAGCACATGGCTTGACATGCATGTCGTTTGGTGCTCACAAGTAATGTGATCACCAAAAACCCATGCCCCAATGTTCTAAGGGTTATCTCCCTATGGGTAGCAGTGTCACTTTTGAAAACACTAGATTCTGTCGGTGCACACGAAAACATTCACAACCCGTGTATCAGGTCCAAATGCATGTTGCATGATAACAGGAGAACGTACCTCGCCGTCATTATCAGGTAGAGCTAATCTATGCACATCCAAACCATGGGTGTACACTGACTATTTGTTCGATAGTCTACCATCTTAGGCTAAATTGTTTGATATGTATGAGTGTGTGGCCCTCACAGACAAATACGCGGTGTGGTCATTTTCTCAGCGTTCCTGGCTGCATTCTTCAGCTTTGGCAACCTCCTGACAGCCCTGCTCCTTCCGGTATTGGTCAAACACTGACTTGATGACCTTGCTAGCAGTATATTCGCTTGTAGCAGTTCTTTTTGCTACCATGGGGGTTTTGCGCACATTGGGGACGTGGGTACGCACCTTGGTATGTGTGGGATCTAGATCATTTAGTGATCCAACATACCTGAATCTATTCATCTCTACATGCAAAAGTTGTTGCCATTTCACAACACCAGATAGAGCACAACACAAGCTGGCAGATGGAAAATTGCATGTTGTTAAGTGCTTCTGCATATGCTGCTATACGTAAAACAGAAGTGGTTCCAGATGCATGTATGGTTGTTTCCCGTTGCCCCTGGCAAGGACGTTCCCTTGTGAAACTGAGTACTGTTCTTCATGACGATATATATCTTACCTGATTTCTCTGCAATATTGGCCACGCAGGCATTGTATGGACAGCCTGCAAATATTTGCTGGCAAGAAGTCATCTTGTCATATCCATGCGAGTGGTAGTTGTTCGAACTACAGTTTCAAGTTGCCAGCCAAACATTGTCATAGGTTTGAATCTTCCATATGTCACTTCTTGATTAGGCAAAGCATTGCCACCAATCCTTTACTTCGTTTGATCTAGTTGCACCCTATGACAAACTACCCCATCCTGCTCCCGTTTCGTCCTCTATGCTGCTGATAAGCATGTGCCAATTGTTCAATCTCCTTCAACTGTTGATCCCTGTCGTTTTTCGGGGCATTATCCATCCAGTCCAAGTGCAGATCATGAACTTTTTTCTGGAAAGACGCTTTTTCGATGCCTGCTGCAAATTCTAGCTCGGACCTGGACTTCAACAGACCCATCTGAATCTCACTTTGCTGCTTCTGCTCAGCTGAGGATACCTGGTCTCTTTCTCGTTGCTCGCGTAAGCGTTGAACCTGGCTAAGTATATCTTTCTTTATAGTCCCCCATTGCGAAACAGGGGCTGCTCTTCGCAAGCTACTTATTTGCTCGGATTCTGTTTCCCCTCCGAACGATGTGTCATTGGTCATTCGTAGGGACGTGGGTGAGTTTGAAATGGTTTTAGCCACCTCCAAACCACGCTCCAGGTCTACCCCCTTGCGACTCATGCTCCTCTCGAGCTCCCCGAGGTCGCGACTCAGGGTTTCCAGCTCCAACATGGTTTTCGCTGTTGTGCAGGCAACCCACCAAACCCACTCACGTGTGTCAGAGCGCATGCGTGCAGCACGATTGTCTGAACCATGTATGCGTGCACCTGTGTGTCACACCAGCACTGAACATGAGCACAGTTGTCACCAGCTAACCTATCGGTGATACTAGGTTTCGAATAGTTAAGTTTAAGTTTCACTTTGTCGCAAGATGTACTCACGTGTCAGATAACATCACAGACACCATACTAAACCTGACAATGAAATTGTTGTGTGTGTATGTTGCACCAAGACTATGAGCATATACACACTCGACTTGGAGTACGGTTGCAAAATACAAGGTGTCTGGATTCACATAAATGTCGTACACTTAAAATCTGCCACCGATGTCGAATCAGCTGTGTACCTGGTCTAAAATCAGCTCCTGAAAGTCGCATTTCAAACGCAATATCATTGTACAGTTGTATGAAATTTTCATGCAATTGTACCATGGATTGGGAAATGTACTCAGATAATTGTGTATATCATGTATACTCAGCATTACCACATATCTATATTCTGAAGACTGGTATGTACATAAACCAAGTACTTCCATCTAGGGACATGATCCCTATACATAGAGAGTGACCCCTTACAAAATAATGGGTATGCGACACTCCAAAATCTGTCTTAAAAATGCACACAGCTTCAAACACAGACAATAATGTACATTGTATGGATAATTCGAAACAAGCCTCATAGAGTAGTTGGTTGGGCGTTGGCAAGATTCTCGACTGCCTTCTTTCAGGGCCCGACATGGGTAGGAAACAATATACTCAAGCCATGCTGACAGCAAGATCAGATTAGGTTTGCAAGCAATCACACCAGGATGCTGAACAACCACTGTGATTTCGAAGTTATTAAAGTAGCATCAATTCTGTGGAATCCTAGTAGAACTGCACTGCGATTCCTGTTGGGATTGCCAGTGCGTGTTCAACATAACAATCTAGCACCTGTGTACAAGATGTGACTAAATCCTGAATACATTGTGGTGAGGATGGTTCAGACAACCAGCCTTCAAAGCCATCATTGTCAAAGATGCTGCAGGTGAGAACGCGATGGATGTGTCCACAATATCCAGAAAGCAAATCCATGGCATCCACAAAATAATTCCTATACCATGAACATATGAAGACATGGATGAACAAGCTATAAAATTATGCCTCACATATGTAAATGTGCTCTTGCTCCAGTTGAATCATAATTGTACATTGAACGTGGCATATGATTGACAGACCGTGCAACATGCAACTAAAATGTGTTTGCAATTGAAATTTGAAAGCTAAAATTGCCAGGTCCCTCTGGTGAGCAACACTGAACCATGAAATGTAAAAAATGTGAAATGAGAATTTGATTCATACATGCTATCGTCCGTTATCTGAAAAAGGCCATTCTATGAGGTATTGCGACTCTAACGATTCCATGCTGCATAATTTGCAAATATACTGTCTACCGCTACTCCGATGACGCAACCCGACAGCATTGCACAGATTCCCTAGGGTCGCATGATTAAATCCCATTGTGGGAGGTTCGCACTTTGGACAAGGATTTCTTATCAGCCTGACAGATCATCATTGATAAGCCCAAATCCACAAACCTACTCCTCGATCAAGAAATGGTTCACATTCTACCATCCGAATGGTCTACATCACACGTGACCAGGCATGCGTGACTGTGTCCACGCTGGCACTTTGGTGGTTGATCCTGTGTGGGAAATTGTTTCTGAATCTGAGCTTTGCATGCGCATGTGGAAGGGCGCAGTGCATTTTCTTCGGTGTGATGTTGCGAGGATATGAAGTTCGGTTGTGCAATTAGTGGATGAGGATTCCCATCAAGTGGGTAGGGATCACATCCCATAATGTATGCATACATAAAATATAAAATAGAATTCATTCACATCGCAAAAACGAACCAACCAGCTTCGTGGTCTTGAAAATACCCATTGTCAACACGCTATCACTGCAGCAGGAGCCCAGGCGAATAGGACATATAAACCACCTTGCCATCGTGACACATGCACAGCGTGAAACGACGTTTGCGCGTGTAAATCGCACACTGATAAAGGCTTGCATGAGCTAAGCTAACGCATGAGACATGGGTGTTTCCTAGGATAAGGAGGAATTTGAAATAACAACTAATCAAACAGCTCATCAAGACGTACCCCTCTGCGACTCCATGCGGGTCAACACCACCGACTTGCTTAGGCTATTGGGAGCGTCCCCCCAAATCTCACTAAAAGTGCTTGAGCCGTTCTGCAAGGCCTCGTCGTATCGCTCCTGCAACCACGCCATCACCCGCCTTTCATCGGGTTTTTCAAACATGACAGCGTGCAAGCACGAATACCCAGGAGATCAATGGTAAAGAACTGCCAAAAGTATATGAACTAGGGTTCAAAGTTCTCATTCATGTACTGGACCAAGTTCATGCCCTCGACGACTCATAGTGCTGCTTGCAATACAGACCCCTATAGCTACTGCTAAGCTTCCCGTAATTTCTCTTGGTGCTTCCCATGATTTGTCCAAGTCAATTCTCAGCGGTCGGCAAAGGCCATGAACAATTGAAATCTGCAAAAAATTTCACACGCTTTTCAAATGCGAATTGCAGTCCCAACCAGCATACCAGCACGCGCTCGGGCAGTGACTCCGTAGCCTCCGTCGCCTTTCCGCGTATCAGCTCTAGCAGCTTACCAATCACCGCGCCATGCTTCTCAACCACCCCCCCTTCCTGGTTCAAATCCCGAGTCTCGTTCTGCACATGGCACCCCGATCCCTAGGCAATATTGCTCCAACACAACTTGGGTTCGACTTCATGAACGCGAGTGGGCATGTTTGCATAATTTGAAATTCAGATGGCTGTGCGTCAATCGATGGGTTGTGGATTTTAGTCCGTAAAGGACGGAACACTCAACTTGGTGCTTTGTTCTTCAGGGCTCAGAGAGCAGAGAGGGTCATTTCTTGCGATTAAATGATACTTTTAGGGTCCATGATCCACGTACGGGAAATACAGGGCAGTAATTTTTTTAAGAAAACGCAAAAATGCATTCATGCTGGTGGAAAGAACCCTGTGTCGAAACCCCAGGTTCACCAGCCACTGCATATTGTGACCGCAGCATATTTACTGACCTGTATGCGCTTGATGAACATCTGACCTTGGTGCGCGCGTGCTCGCTCCTCGCGCAGCTCCTGCCGGGTCTCCTGCAACTTGACACCTCAGCGCCGCTGTGAAAATACACAGGCACCCAATCGAGAGCATCCGATGGCAAGGCAGATGCAGAATACATGACAACTTGGCCGTTGTACACCACCGCAAAAACACCTGTGATTGACCAAAACATCCAACTTGGATTGTGTGCGGCGGTTGGAAACATTACCGGAGGCAAAAGTGACAATCAGTTCGCATTTGGAGGCTGTAAAGTGTATATTTCATTCGCCTGACAAACTGTGATGATGGCTTGATCAGTCCAATATTTCAACGCTGGAGGCTGGTAATGTTCTTGGCCATTTGAGTGGGCACGGTGCGTTTGGTACCGTTCTGACTGTCGTTTGTTAGATCATTCAAATGACCTCCAGCATCACTTGGCAAAGTCATGCCATGTAACGAAGCCTGGGAATTGAGAAACACATTGTTGCTAAGAAAACGGTTGTTTCACGTTTCGTATTCCTCCTTTGACAAGTATCGGCAGAATTGTGCAATTGCTGCTGGCAAGTGTGTCAATGGTGACCTAGGACTTGATGCCAATTGGTCGGACATTTCGCTTCTTGCGGATGGATGGACTGACTTGCAAGCTGGACACCCATTGGAAGGGGAGCCCTCGAAAGACAAACTCCAAGCATTCTGAAAGCCTCAGTGAGCTGGACGACAAGGTGCTACCGATCAACAGTGCACTCCGGATGGCCCGACTGGTTGCAAAGCAGCTCGGTTCACAAGATGTCTGGAGATCCGGTCCAATGAAGTGCGGGGTCTGCCTCGGTCGATGTTTCACCAAGGACAGGGTTGGACCCTGATGGGTCAACCTACACATGACCCACCAGGATTGGATCCTGATGGGTCAACCCTACACATGACCCACCAGGATTGGATCCTGATGGGTCAACCCTACATATGACCCATCAGGGTCCAATGAAGCGACCCTGACGGGTCACTTCAGTGGGTGGGTTATAGCTGCCTGCTCGCCGAAACAACCAACGCCTGGTGGTTCAAAGACGATGACCGTTTCAACAAAAGTGGAGATGTAACTCCTAACTCTGGACGCACGAGCAAATGAACTTTCAATGCGCACCCTTCGACGAGTGCGTTCGTGCATGAGTTGCAAAGCCTTTGTTTTGTCGAGACGCGCCTGCGTCCTCATGCGCTCCTCCCAATACTGAGCCAAGGCGTCCGTTGTCAACTCCGAGTCTGTGTCCAACTCACCCTGCGCAAGGAAGAGTGCAACAGTAAACACAGTAACAAGGTATTCCCTGTTTACCCCAATATAGACAACACCAGGTGAGCTACCAACACACCAGACAGTGGGCTCAGATAAACAAGAAAATTCCCGTGCCAGAAAGCGTCCCATGTTAAATATGACACAACATACAAATCCCTGGAATACATGTCACAATACATTGAAACTTGTAGGAAGCTATATCCGGTGATCAGAATGTCCTTGCGCATACAATGGGATATGAGTCCTAACTCTCGGAATCCAAATCAGCGAATTGTCGAACTAAATTGTGGAGCCTCATGACACTCTAAGAAAAGGTTCGCAAAGCCTACGGCGTACGTACAGATGCAAAGCATAGATGATGGAAAATGCACTCGGCGGGATCTACTCCCATAGTCCTCGCAAGGGACACGTCATTTTGGCACCCTAACGTTGCAATACAATCAGCAGAGATAGAGACGCAATGTTCTTTGTGGCATGCACAAGTGTCCATCAATGGCTCAGTAATTTCCGTACTCAACACTTGCATGACACAACCATGAAAAGTGGCTTAGATGCTAGAGTGATCTCCAGAGAAACAAATGCAATCTGCGAAGTGGGAAACGCCAGCCCCGGCCAATGACTAGTCGTGGCTGGAGGATCCAATTTTAGTTTGATGTTGGTTTCATCAAATGTTGTACCAGCCACAGATGGTTTTAGATGGTTCATCCGCATTGACGGAATCAGGCAGCCACATCAGCGAATACTTATGGGTTGTGGTGGAAGTGGGCATTGCGCAGTACAGGCTGATACGCTGTCCATAGCACACCTCGGAATGGGTCGCGTTGGTCGCCACGCGGGCGGTACGGTTGGCGCGCGCCAGCTGGCGCGCAAGAACCTCCTCTCGCCGCAGAGGGAGCAGCTGCTGCACGCTGGTGAAGGAGCCGGTGGACTGGCTGGGCCACGGTGGAGGCTCCGAGTTCATGCCTATGCATAGAATCGAAGCCATAACAAACAATGCCTAAACATACATTCATTGCAAGCTCACAGGCAACGCTCACAGACCAAACAATTAAAGGTGCCACTGGCGGACATTTGGTTTCAATGTGGTGGAGCTTGTGTCGGTCCCAAGTTTAGTCATGATGATCCGGTGGGTAGCAACTGCTTATATTGCACAGCAGCGAGTCGACTTCAGAGGCACCAATTAAACACGACGCACTTGGTAGGATGAATTATATGAGCTGGCGCCGTATTTCACGACAAGCAAGATGCAACTTCTTGCACCTTCACGCGGAGTTTGATATCCATATACACTGGAGGAACCCGCCCCGGTGAAGGCAGTTTTGTAACAGCTTGGTTTGTAACACTAGGCACCTAACATGACCAGAGGCTCATCCTGACACATACGGCACAATATGCGAACATCGGTAGGCCAAGGAAGTACATCGTGTAAGGGGGTAAAGTATGTGCATGCCCTCCAAGAGCAGGTGCCCTGGCTTACCCGCCAGCTCGCATAGAAATATCTCCTTCCCTCCGATGGACATGTCAGTTTCGTCTCTTGGCTTCTCCTTGCCGGCGGCGGCTGTGGCAACACACAGCTCCAGCCCTCCCACGCACGAGCAACTCACTTGCCACCCCTTGCATCAATCCATCAGCAGCAAAACAACAGTGACGCGTCCAGGACCCCTCGCTAGCTCTCCCCAAAGCGTCAACTCTCGCAACTCCGCATATGCAATAGATTACCGGGAATGTGCAAGATAGTCAGAGTCTCGGTGGACATGCGCACCTCGGTGTTTGGCACACCACTTGGCCAGCTCTGCTTGTTTCTTGGTCCATCGGGCCTGCGGAGGCGGCGATGAGGGCGGCGGGGGAGGTATGG
>NHOP01001233.1:0-11388 GCA_018697155.1 Pyramimonas parkeae | reverse complement strand
TTTTTTACGGTGGAAATCGAGCATGTCGGCCCCAGCACTTGGATGAAAAAATCATAGTTCACACTTCAATAAACTCACATTAAAAAATATAAACAACAAATGAAAGCATTCTTGAGTAATACAAAAATAATACAAGCTCGCTACATTACCTGCTTGCTTCGTAGTGTTCACCATGCATGTTTTATATACCGAGTGTATATACACAAACACAAATGCCCAAGTCGTCTTGCGAAGCCATGAACTGAAAATGAAAGTAAACTTGAACCTGCCACCAGGGCTGAATTGCAGGTGGCTTCCATCCTGCAGCAGGGATAACCCCAACTTCATGAACAGGCGGGACTTTTCTTTGCTTATGCATGGAACACCGGACACTCGGACATCAAGCGTATTCCTGGTTGGGAAGGCATGCAATCTATACATCGGTCGTGTGTCAGGCGTGACACGTGGTCTGTGCTCGTTGTTTACACAAGCGTATCCTATACATCCATGCACGCATTCGCACCAGCGCACAGAAGTTAGGAGCATGGAACACTCTTCAGCAGCATTTGAATCAAGTGGCAAATCTTCATGCCCTTTGGAAGGGGGCAAAGGACTGTAGTGTATTCGCTTGGACAATACCACTACCAACCGGGAGGGAAACCGTGTCAACTGAGTCACATGCTAAAATTCATCAGACTTCACCAGGCCAGCCTGAAAATCTATGATCAAAGTCAAATATACAGAATACATGACAGCGCATAGAATACAAGAATACATCCAGTGATTCCCTTCAGTATCGTCTTCTGATCTTTGCACACACGCAAGAAACATACCTTTCATAGTCTGCACTACAGCACGGTCGGCCACTGGATTTCAAACCCTGCAGAAGGTACATGGCTGTGTTCCTGCTTTGTTGGACCTCGAGCACTTAGCACGCATGAGCAATCTGATTGTATACGAGTACCTACTCCAGCAGGCGCACCTGGCGAATGGTGGGGGCATGGTTGGCGTCTTTGTGACTCTGGTTGCGGGGCAAACGCTGATACAGAGCCTGGGTCTGCACCTTTTGAGTGGCCGCGGGCACCTGGGTTCATTTGCACATCCAAGCTTGACACTCGAACTGAAGTAGAGAGCAGACTAAGCGAACGAGAGCCGACGCACGAGCTCAGCAGCCTCGAAGTGTGCTACACATGCATGAATCCCACAAGAACCCTCATTTCCATCTTTACCTTCAAAACCAGATGAACGCTTGGCACAGCACCTTGCTTCAGCGGACTGTTGCCTCCGCAGTATGTGTTTTCAGCCGTGTATCAAGCGATACAAATGACAATACACAAAAACCATGGGGCTGTGCTACTCACTTTTGGGCATGCACGGTGTCCAGGGGGCGTGAACTTTCGCGTACTATGTGTACTTGACCCTACAAGTGGCAAGACAGGGAAGGTATATGTGAATATCCTGAGACGAGAAACTGTTGTGGTGGCTGAAATACTCCTATTTGTACTACGTACTGCCTATCCTTGAACACTTACGCTCATGGATGGCCGGATATAAGTGCAAACTAGCGACTGCCCATCCTGAGGGATCGCCACACTCCATAACATAGATAATGCAGCCCACTGCGTTACATGGATACGTTGAACACTGCACGATTCCCATTGGTATGGAGGGTGCAGGGGCACTCACTGTCCGGGAGGGATGGGGCAGGGAAATGCGCGCATGCTCGGAATTCCACGCAGAGATACCCCCTTCCAAGGAACCCCATGGCTGCAGATTGGAAACACCCCAGACCAACCCCCGACCACAGCAGGTTCACATACAGCGCGTCGAAGCTATACTTACCATGAGAGTTTGCCATGCAAGTACACGTTTGCTTCCCTTGAGAAGTTCGCAAGATTTGTTGCGAGCTGTTGAAATCAAAGAGCTTGAACAAACGCTATCAACAAACCGGACAAAGGGTACGGGTTCAGGGGTCTCGGCAAACGCGAAAGCAGTTGCGCCACTGGGACATCACTTGAGTCGAAAGTTGTCACTAGGGCTTTCAGCAGTCGAAGCAACATAAGCTGCCTGTAGAAGATGAAAAATATTCCAAGTTATCACAAACAACGGAAATCAAGTACCTGCTCACGGGGTAGAGCCGGGCAGGGAAACATTGAATGCGAGAATGGGTCACACAATATTTGATAACGAACAAGGGGATACATTTGAACAGCCTAGTGGCCCAGAAACCAAGTCAGTGTATATGGTGATGCAGCAATGCATATATGCGGCCCATGCTTTCCTGCTTGGGTTGAGAACTTGACAGTGGGACAAGTGCATCCACTGTACTGCCGCAATTCATGAAGCGGCTCTCCACCCAAGCATCAGCATTACAGTTGTGGAGCACTGCAAAGTTTGAACTACGACAAAAATCAACAAGCCAGAACATGCACTCCCATCGCGTTCACGCATTCGCTATGTGCATATTTTGTGAGTGACCGCATAAGCAAGGAGAGTTGCGCCCATGGACGGTTTTTTCAAGGTGATTTGTCATAGAACTATTCCAAACACTCTTTGTTTGAACGTTCGCAATGCAACACTGTCGGAAGTTGACTGATTCCAATCTGTTGCCAAACTTGAATCAGCCATATTATTAGCGTATGGAGGGGCCGTACTTGAATCTCTACTTTTGCTGGCCAGTCAAGATAACAGACAACAAATCAAGGCACAGTTGTCACACACAGGGGTTTGTACCCCAACCATAACATGTTTTGTATATATAGAAAGAGAAACATGACCCTTACTCAAAGGGCGGAGAGCCGTGTCAATTGAATCATGCGCTAAGTTCTGTTGGTGCACAGGTCCACCTTCAATCCCATGTAGCAGCTCTAAACGTGTGTCGCGTAATCCAAGGAAAACGCATCTCGTCATCCGCATCAGAAAAGACAGTTGATCTTTGTAAATCCATACGAAACAATCTCTTCGTGTGTTACATATGCTGGCACGCGAGGTTTGCATGTTTGTGCAGAAAAGAGGATTTGTTCACGGTAGAAACTGAGCACGGCTGCTCCAGCATCTTGGACGATATATTGAATGGTCACACTTCGATGAAAACATATCAGAAGTAAAATCATTAATTTCCTCGGCAAACACATGATTCAAGAATCTGCTGAATTATGTCTTGCTGCGCTGAAATCCATTCTTCGCAAAGAATATGGCCAGAATTAGAAAGATCTGATACATGTTGATAAATACACAGACTTCGCAATCAAGAATCTGAATGCAAATGAAGCAAACGCCGATTTTTTTACGTTTTTCGCATGGGTTTTGAAAGCTCATCGCACTGGTACAACAGGAGTCAAGAGAGAAATTTCCTTGAATTTCGTGTCATGTGCACATGAGATGGCACGCAGGACATCATTCGCTTTGGTTAATCCTAGATGCTGCAAGCCGGCGGGCTTGGATACTTTAGCACACAAAACATCCTTGTACAAACAGAGCTTACATACTGGCAACTTACTGTATATGAAGCGAAAGACGCCAAGCTGGTTTCATGTAGATGCGCAAAGATCATCAGACTTTTCCAATGGGGATGATGACATACTTCTACCTCATTTCTACGCTATGTGTGTTTGAACTGATAACTAGATCTCGCCTTCTGCAGGTGTGGCATATAGCAAGTAGCTCAGTTTAGTATGGCATCTATTCTAGCAAGTAGGAGTCATGTGCCTATATAATAATAGTGAACCCCCCGCACTTCGGGGGTTGGTTCGGGAGGGCGGGGGGGCATAACCTTCCCCTCTCAGCCACGGGCGCTGCCTCTACCTGTAAACAGGCGAGGCGTATTCACACTTGGTGGAGCACCGGGACAGAACCTGTGCCTATACATATTCATACCCAAGAGTATGCAACCAAGAAAGGTGCGAATGAAGTACATGGTTCATGCACATAGATTGCACCTTGACGAGGGAGATTGCAGCAGCTGTGGTCCCCTTGGAAGGACCACAGGAACCATGGGTGTGCGGCACAGGGAGTGGTTTTTCATGCGGTTCTTCCTGCAAGGTTGGCGACGGACAACCCAAACCCAGCGAGAAATCGCGCAGGCTCGCACTGGCCTCCCGAGCTTGCAACGAGGATGGTGGACGAATATCCTCAATCATGATGCTTGCACAAAATCACCCGGCTCCTTCGTGATCTCTTGCTACCCCCAATCCTCCGGGACTTTGATAGTTAAGCTCTGGCAAAAAGCGCTCTGTAGTTGTCATGCCGAGTATGCTCGAGATATGGCGTATAGTGTTGTGGTCTGGCCTGGTCTGCATTTACCTACACACCCATCATGGTTTCAGGACGATAATGGAAAATTGGAAGACATTTAATTCTTTTACCTTCTCACATGGCGCAAGTAATGTCTACACGGACTAAATAGATGTACTGGAAGGTGCAAACAGAAAGCTCGATGTTGTACTTCAGTATATCCCATTACCTTATGACCCTCTACGCTAACACTGTCAGAGCCATGACAAATACCCTCAGCTAAATCTGAGGGGGGAGACAGGCGTACAATTCTGAGTTATTAAGAGTATACATATGCTGCAAGAAAGTGGGTGGCTTTTCGAATTGCTACAGCAAACACATACTATTTAAAATTCCTCGATGAAGACCGCGATCGTATTCAAAGCTAACCCTGCATAAACAATCTATTGATGGCTTATGAATGAAACATCAGAAAGCTAGCATACAGTTATCAATAAAAACGCTAGGTATGGAATATAAGCCACCATGTAAAGCTGAATGAATCACAAAATTGACGAGTCAATACCGCAGGTCACTGGAACCAAGCATGCGAGTTACATCGAACATGCCAAACATGAGCTGACATGCATTTGACTACCTAATATTGAGCGGACAGCCAGTGACACATGTAAATTTGACTTGGATAAGTAGGACTACGACCTTGAGTCATGATGCAATTATCGGCAGAACCAAGTGTCATGTCTTGTTTTCGTTTTGACGTTTGCGATATGAATATAGAATACTGGTACAAAAACCTGTTTGCCGCACGTAAACACAATCCTAGCAAATTTGAACTCAATACATGTAATTGTTGTTTTCTTGAGTATGTTTAACACTGTCATCGCCTTTTGTAAGTTCAAGCCGACAACTACTTTCTTCAAAGTTGCTGAACGACGAAAACAGCTCTTGCAATTTTGTAGTGTGAAAAGTGGGTGAACATCCACAGTAAACCAAAGTATTACTTATTGCTTAATTCAATTCAAATTCAAATGAAATTTTTATATGAGGTATGAACACGCTGATCGATTGACTATATCATGAACCTCTTGTCAGGTCATTGAACCTACAAGAACCAAAAAGAACCACAGCTGATGCGAAACACAACTCTGCCTGACATATACGCTCAGGAATGAAAAGAGTTCCTAATCTGATATTAACAACGTGTAAAACAGACAGGCATTCATCACAATGCCCTGTCAATCGTCCACGCACGGGATTGTTTGAACGGCCGTAAAACATTTGACGGGGTTGCGCTGGGTTGAGAAACAAACGGCTTCAGCGTGTGCAAACCTTGCGTAGATGCTTTTCATACGAATTGGCGATCACGACGCGAGATACTTATCAAAATGAGAGAATCTAGGATAGCGTACATGAACGTTGCTATGCGAGGGATGTGTTGTAAGAGCGCCGTCTATGTGTCGGGGCTCACAGGCCTGCTAGATGGCAGCGCGATACATGCACAACCCGCGTCGCAAGAAAATCGCGTGGTATATGCTGTACTCCGTAATTGCCCAGTCGATGCAAGCTCTGGAATATCTCGAACCTATTGCGGGCATTAACACAATCGGATAACAATGTCGTTGGTATAATTGTGAACAGATTATTACGCATCGTTGAAGTGGTTTGGTCAATGGATACAACCTCGTATTCGAGATGCCAACGGCCAACTTCTTATCTGTATCACTCGGTGGGGCGCGAAACTCCCTAAACCTCCCTAAATGGGAGCATCGGCGATGCAAGAGGTGGAAGTACATGAGCACCTCTGCATCGATGGCAAAAGGTGCCGCCCTTCTATTAGAGTCGATTCCGTGTTGAGATTCCACCCATGGGTGGCTGTACTTCTGTATTCTAATGTACGTTGTGTTGGAGTTCGACAAAAGTGAAGATTGAAATTCGATGTTCTCTCATCGAGTTGCCGGTGCGGAGAAACGATGATTGTCGCTGTATCTTTTCATGCGTTCAGACATCACACAATGTGGGGTGCATGGTCATGTCTGCCCTGATCTTACTGGTTACTGATACATGCGCTTCGCCACCACTTCCTGAAACACACGACTCTACAGCCTTCTCCGGAGCAACGATATCCTGATACGATTTTGAGTGTCGGCTCGCCCTAACGCTGCAGAGTCGATTTGCGATTTAAGATCGAAATTAACCATGATAATAACCAAAATATCAATAACCATGATAATCATAATAACAACAATGATAACAAAAAAATGACTCCCTCGCATGTATGCAGGGTTGCTGTTGGACGGGGAGACTGCCCTTTCCACCCCGGCCACTAGCGCTGCTCGAGAGGTGATGCATATTGGATGGAAAATACGGGAGTGCGAAAACATGTAGCTACAAGCCTTTTAGGATTAGCGGCACCGAGATGAAGTTACTAGGCCACGAATACTGTAAACGAAAAAATTACAGACGGTGCCACAATTGCGGTCCCGAGTGGGCGATGCACTGAAAGGAAGTAGTTTGACGTAAATTTGAGTCCATGAAATATTTCAAAACCTTAACTATGCATGTGTCGACTGGAAAATATATTCAAAACAATGGATTTGAACAACAGAAATCAATATACTCTGGTGTATCCAAACGTGGTCACAATGTTCACCATCCCGGTACTAAAAACCCGGATTTAGTCCTCATGCACCTCACACATGCCCGTTTCACTTTCGGGACACCCCACCAATGGAGAGTGCTCAGGAATAATGATGAATCCAGTGTTCTCGTGCTGATTTCTTATCGTCATGCACACTCCAGTGTCACTTTCCGGGCAGCCAATGCTAGCTCCCTGCAAAAGTATGCGAAAATAGTCAACCTTCGAACCTAGACTATCTGATTCTGCAATACATGATCACTGCACGAAGCTGATTTTGGAGCCATGAGCATGTCAATCCGGAAAATATACATGTAGGAAACACAACTTCAGTAATCAGTATGGAAGGACAAAGAAAATCTTTGCAAGATATCGCTTTGAAAACGACGGCACACCGAGTCGATTGTCATTTCTGGAAGATCCGTGGAAGACACCATTCTGATGGGATACTCGACGTTGCTTATTGCACTCGGGTAGCATTGGGTTTTCGTCACCTTGCCATCCGACATTGCAGCGGAAATGGGTTTGGAACCTGAGAACCGGTTTCAGAGTCACCCAAACGATTCGTGAAAAAACTTAAAACTTCCGTCGTGCGTGACAGGTGAACAAGTGCGTTTGATATGAAATTATTTATGCGCCTGTCATGTGGTGTTGTTTTGCGCGCTGTTTCAACATCCAAAGCAGGCACTCTACCGTGGGCGTCGCATACGCATTCAAGGAGGCCCAGATATACGCAAACTGCTGCGTGTCTGAGTATTTCAAGAAACCCAACAGAAGCGACACGCGAACGGGAAAGAGTATTTGTACACCAGTGTAAATAAAAATGAAATCAAACTAGCAGTAGCCAACTAGGTAGAAGTGGTACGAAATTATCTAATTCAAACTGATGACTTGTTTCGTTACGTAGGCAATTCTGTACCAGGTTGATCTCATTGCTTTGCGTGCTACAGGTCAACGTTAATTCTAACAACCAATGCATATGCATGTCCAGGTAAAGCAATTATAATTTTCATACACTCGATATTCGTTTATCTGCACCTCATAAGTTGAAAGCTAACTACTCACAGCTCAGGCTACGGTTCCGGTGAAAGTCCAGCACAACAGGTAGGGGTGACCTGAGGCCTCGATAATCAACATGATACCAGAGCAAGGCATTCCATCGCGATCGCATCCGTCGGAAGCGTCAAACGTACCATGATTCCCCTTGCGAATGCTTGTCGCAGTTATCGATCGGGTCGTAACAGGATGGGAAATGAAGGAATTCCTCAGAAGTGCGAATTGCATGATGTTCGGAGGAACCTTATCAACTGCGGTGACTGGATACCAACAGCGCGCTAGGCTGTGTTGAATGATGCTGAAAGTTTTGTCTGCTTGAAAATATCAAACAATATTTACTGAAACGTCTGAAATGGGAACGCGAGAACGTGTCGCGAAAGTTGTTGGTGCCAGTGGGTAGTGCAAGTGGATGGGTTCAGGCTGATAAGGACTTTTGGTAGTTCTAAAATTGATCCATCGTAAGGGTACATGACACGCAAGCAACAGCCATCTTCGTAGAAATCTACGGTTGGTCAGCGTGCCGTGTCACCGTTCATTTTCCAACCGTCGTTTTGTGCATGCGTGGAATAGGTTTCTTACGGGCAACAAGATAAGCACTGAATTGGCATCGGTGTCTTCACGCGCCCCTGAATCTTCGAATGGCTCAGACAGACGTTTCTGGAGGTATTTCATATTTCCCGATGGAGCAAATTTTTGTCGGTGTGCATACCAAAATGATCTAGAACCAGTGGCGAACCGTTATCATAACGGTTCGCCAATATCCCATTCTGTGCAGGGGAAAGTGGTCGTTTAGGCGTAAAACTCCACTCCTAATCGCTCAAGCATACCCGTGTTGCTTCAGAATCATCGGGTCAAATACCAGACGGTAATCACGATTTCCCGAGCCTCTCCTTCCATTTTGTGTGAAATATTTGGGACGCTACTTGGACGGCGCTGTCCTTCTTTGGTCCTCGCCATCGGACCGCAAGATCGCACGATTTCCGATGCAACTCGTTCGTTTTAGATTTGGAAGTCCTCGGGTCGCGGTGTTGGACAATCTACACAGCACGCGTGCTTGGAGTTGTTGCGATGTCGAAAGGAACGAACGCCGGATAATACCACGCTGTCTTCTTGCCAAATGGCGCATCATAAACGATCAGAGCACACGGTGTGGAAATATATATGAACCCGAAATTCGTTTCGGTTCGAAAACAGCCGTTTGGTAGGAGAACGAAACACGATACCGAAAACTTCCTTGGTTTTGAAATTGAAAGCGAGGTCCACCCCACACGTCACAGAGATGAGAGATGGATCGACGGCGGCGAACGATGAGGACATCCCATCATCAAAAGATAATATAATCGATTTATAGTTTTCTAACTATAAATCGATTATAGTTAGAAAGAAGGTCGCGCTATGCATGAATCAAAGTTGGGGGAAGGCATGCCCCAACCCCGCGAACCAAGCCCCCATACTATAATGGTGAATAACCAGGGGTGTTCACCATTATTATAGTGAAATATTTTAAATATCGATATCATCAATATCATCATGTTTTTTGCTTCACCTCCCGCCCATTGCAATCATCCACCGCCCATGGGATCATTCATGTTTTCACGATGGGATCTGCTCCAATTTTTTCCAAGACGAGCGCAATGAACGCGACATTGGATTCCTTAATTCCCCCAACTCGATAAGGCCTGTTGATGTTGTGAAATCCAGTTTCCCAGTCTCGGTAAAGTGGCGATACAAACGATCTGATGCATTCGATGCATGGAATATGGTTCTTGGAAGATCATGGTCATGCCTTCGATTCCATGGCATGAAGTGTACGTTTTCATGACGAGATGCGTGACCCAGGACCCGCACACGGCTGCAGAGTTGGTACGAGCCGTAAAACTAAGGCCGCGCGCAAACCATCACAGCGTGCCAAGCGCTTGCTCTGAACAAGCAGCTAGGCAAAAGGAAGAATACGCGCACAGAAACAAAAGCATGATGCATGCAAATCTATCGCGTGATGTCTGGTTTTCTGAATCAATGCTACTGCATCCCGTGGTGGCATCTGTTCTAGGGCAGTTGCTGGCCGCTAAGTCGCCACCTGATAGTTCCATGACAAGGAAGGAGTGCGTAATCTCGTGGTAATGGTTTGCATCGTTCAAGCGTATTAGTAAAAGATGACCGTGAGCATATACGATCTCGAGACTCGGGCCACGGCGTTGGCAAACAAGTAAGCAGCAAAGTTCTGGCGTCAAATTTCCGAGCAGAACAGGGTTTCGAGTGTACAATTCTGTTGCTGAAATATAAATTTGTTTTGTTGTCCATATCATATGCGAAGATCCATAAACTTCCAAATATTTGCGGTACGCGTGTTCTCGTATCCAATTGTATTCTTTTTTGGTTCTCCTTCTGCTGTGATGCACGCCTGGACGTGGGCGTGCCAAATCAAGTACGCCTGCTGTAAATTGCCTTTTCAACTTCAAATTGCCATTTCTGTTGAATGAATACGTTCATGCTAATTCTCTTCGCTTGTTGATAACATCGATCTCATAGAATGAATATATCAGATGAAATGTTTGAATATACCAGCAGAAAGGACAAACACAAGGCTTCAGTCTCGGGAGTCACACACGCAGACAGTCACAGTACTCTCACCAGTCAATGAATGTGAATGCCTCTCAGAACAATATCATTAATCCCTACTCAGAAAATTATCACAATTCTTTCAATTTTCGCTTAGATTGATCTTTGATTTTGGTTAGATGACACAATTCGATGTGCAGTCAAACTGTCTGTTCAGTTTCTCAACCAAAACCTTATGCCAAACATCAGCTCACAGTGATCGAATATGAACCAGAATTTCATGCATGATTGCTTTGGCCATGGATTTCGTCACGGACATTCAAAAGAGATTAGTGTATTGATGAGATTTAGTCCTCGGGCAATAAGGTTGAGGCTAGTTGTCAAACGATGCTGTCATGTCGAATATTGTTCTCAGGTACTCACAATATTCGGAGCAGAAGCCAAAAAAGCAAGAACGCCCCGATGATGCTTTCGAAGTGCAGTATCAGCAACTCGAGGACCTTGTTGACTCCCTTTCTCAAGTTGGCCCACAGAACTTGCCAGTCCATTTCATGTGTATGCATTTGATTTGGAAGTGAAGAACAACAATCAAGATGTTGCTACTGATGAACTTTGTGCTGGGGTCCTTATGTTTGTATGTGCGAGGTCATCAAACTTTTCACTGGCACAAAGCATGTTTTGTTGTGTACGCATACAAATATTATGTTATTGAAGCACAATTCATTTGGATTTGCACGGACCAGTTTTGCCCAGCCTTTTGAGCATGGATTGTCATTGGCCGTTGAGTGTGTATAGAAAGCTGAGGACGTGCACACCATTTCAAGTCGGGCAGTGGTGGCACAACTGAATGCGGAGATTCGACGAGGCAAAGCCCAGCTTCGCCTGGAGCTCCCCAAAATCCACAAGTTAGCGCGTAAGAAGGTGCG
>NHOP01001232.1:0-11387 GCA_018697155.1 Pyramimonas parkeae | reverse complement strand
GGGCAGAGACTTAAAGAACGTGCACAAGTCAACATGCTTGGTGGCAGATCAAGATGTTCTGCCACTAATCATGTTGGCAGCATTGAGAGCGCTCTGGGTAATGCGAGCCGATACCCAATACAATACACATTTTCCTCTCTCGCATCTACATCGTACAACAACATAGCCGTGTGGGTGGAACAGCAGGTAGCACATCAGCTGCCCAGCCGATTGCTATTGCAAGGCACGTACGAGACGCACCTGCAATTCGAATTCGCGCATATGATCAACAGCATCTGGCGTAAGCCGCACGCAAGGGCGCCTCTTGGTTACCCATTTCAAACTCTCGTGAAACGACCAGTTGCGGTGCTTCATGATGTACGCCACCACCACGCTCGCGGAGCGCGAGACGCCAGTCATGCAGTGCACCAGCACCTTCATCCCTCCCAGCCTTGATTCCTCTATAAACTCTAGGCACTCGTTTAGCGGCGGCCGTCTGCATAATACAGCAATACACAAACACTGAACCTATTGAATGTGCTGCATCTGCCTCTAAACAGACACCAAGGGAAAAGTAACCAGATCCATCATGATTCTCAACTTCAGCAACATCGGGAAAAGGAGTTTGCCGCGGATTGTGAAGTCTCAAATACGATTCCGCAATGGCCAACAGGAAATACAACAGTGTGATGGAGTCTATCCATCTCAAATTGAAATCGGAACGCGCTACTTCAGTTCAAGGCACAATACATCATTTCAATGATAACATGGTCATCATCATCACATTCAAAATTTGCACAAATCGGAATCAGGAGACCATACGCGACCTTCACAGGTTTCTCCAATGTGCCTACAGAACCATCGAGCTTGGCCCAATGGTCCCTACATGAAAGGTCAAGATACTGGACATCGTTGAATGTTTCAAGATCTTACTAGAACAGAATGCCAGAAAACATGCACGATGTCGGGCGCACCGAGTTGTTCCAGGAGGAGGCTCGGGCACTGAGTGATAAGTGAATGAGTTTCTGTACAGATTCTGGCAGCCTGGCACGGTGTTGACTATGCACCGCACCCCAATCTGCACCATCCTACAACGTCAACAGTCGCTGTGTCTCATATCGATTTACTGAAACCATAATGATTGAACCTTCTGTTTTTAATCACATCATACTCGCAGCACATGTGCCTATCAAACTCCTAGATGGATTCGAACCCTGCTCAGGGGCTGATTTTTATCAGATGGCAGTTCAGCTTTAGCCATGCTGCTTTGAGCGCTATTTATGATTTGCAAAAATGGCCTTATCTGTCATTAAAGCCATGTCAAGTCATCCTGGTGCCTTGAAAAGTGAATTGTTGTTGAAGATAGCATGCCCGAGAGGTCTGTCTTGGAGAACCTCCAACAATTATTGCGCCAGGAATTCCTAAAATTTGTCCTTAAAGAACCTCTCTGGCATAGAATCTCCATGAAAACCACAGGTTCATCGTGCAGATGACCATTAGCATCGGCAACGACTCTCGGTACTTGCGGTTTCATGGGAGCTATTGGCAAGGCTCGCGAAAATCATGGACACCATGCTGCTTCACAGTACAGGATGAAGTAACTGACTACATAGAACAGGCATGGCAACTGGTAAACGAATCGGAATGCGAAATCATTTGGTTTGAACGATTTCCACAGGTCTGGGTTAGCATACCATGTATGCACGAAAATCCGATCTCGTTGAACATATTGGCCGTGCGTACAAAAAAAATTACAACCTTGTTGTTGAAGCATATTGATCACAACTTGAAGGTAAAGCAATCATCAAAACATCATTGACATTTCAATAAATCAACATCTATGCTGCAGGTGAGTTATCCTACAAGACAGGGCAATAGGCAAATATTGTATCAGGATTTAAACTCCCTAAACAAGAAACGAATTCACCCAGAATGTTCGAAATGATTCGATTATGACTTGCGCTACGGCAACATATGCATAATGAGGAGCCCTTATCAAAGACAAAAAAAAGAGTTTGAACAAGAAACTTTGCAAGCAAGAAATTCTGTGTCTAAATCACTCTTTAGCAGAAAGGCTGTGAAAAAATTACAGAAAAGGCGCATGTACCGCCTTAAGCAGCTCATTTCGTGAGGCATTGTCGTACGATCCCAGGTACAGAAACTCAGGCAGGATCTCGGAAGGGAACGTGCTGGTAGGTTCGCTCCTTTCGCTTGGTGTGGACGGCCGATGCCCGCAAGTCTGACAGATTTCCCCCTGTTCCCACTTGTGATAGTGAAAACAAACTGGGCATGCCGGCTCACGTTCACGCTTCATGACTAATGGTAAACGCAGGATTCAATCCGATTAGAATACAATCTTTCTAAACGCGTGTTCGGATCCTGAACCGCCTCACAAAGCTACAAAGTGTGGCAACTGTCGGACGACGTTCGCTTCCGTCACGTCATATTTCTTCCGCCGCCCTATCCCATTATAAAATTGCAAATGATTCAATTGGTTTCTCAAGCCAGTTGTCAAGTGCTTCCCAGAACATCTACGGCTATTGCTCGCGCGTTGACGTAGCCCGTAGCGATAACACGCAGCGCCAACACGCAGCGCGGGGACACGTTGCAGGCCGGCCCCGTTTTCAAATCCCCCCCTTGCGAACGTTTTGAACCAACCTTGATTGAGCCCTCTTTTTTAAGTCTCATTGTGAGTGCTTCGATGAAAACAATGATAACCCGTCAGTCGAAGATGGCGCACCAATCCAGCAGGCTGTGAAATCCACCGCCGAGGCATGGAATGCCTATCATGGTGGTTGGTTATGCGACCAGTAAAATCAATCGCGAGTCGAATATGACGCCGAACCGACCATGGCCCTTGATCAATCATACGCGGGGTCAATACCTGGTGGTGATTGTGTAGGCGACTAGTGAGTGAGTCACTCACGTATAGAAAGTTGCCCGCCAGCCAGGATCCTTGATACACCATTGACCAACTGGGAACACCGACCCATGTCGGAGCTGGAGCCCCGTCTTGAGCTGGTCACAAGCGCACGCCCTACCGACTAGGCACAGTGGGAGTTGTCGTGTTGATCATCTCGACTATTGGCGGGGAAGGGCATTGAGTGATCGGATTATGCACATGCAATGAGGGCGAAACCGAGTCCTCTGAACCTTGAAAGAAAAAAATTGAGCCGATAAATCCATACAATGTTGAGACCACATACACTTGATCGCGGATTATCATTTAATGTTGATCGTTTCACTCATCCGGGGAACCATTTGGCGGGGAGCGCAATGTCAGAGCGAAAAAACTTTGGAACCACCAGTGTTCATGGTGGTTGTTTAGGCGGTTGGTATGATCACTCGCTAATCGAAGATGACCTGCAGACCCGAAAAACTCATGCATTGAAAAAATCCATGGACCCGATGGTCTAATAAAAATCGGCCGATCATTGCATGTCTAGAAATCTTGTTGACACAAAAACCATTATGGGGTGTCGTAATTTTCTACAAAAGAGCAGCGGCCGAGTCCTCCCTGATGCCTAAATGCGATTGTTTCAGGAGTTCGACTGATCAGATAAATGACACCAAACGTTCCTTTGTTGTGGCGGTCCAAAACCACCAGCGCTCCAACTCGAGATCAAAGAGTTCGAATCCTGCGCGGTGCAGAAATTCGAAGATGGACCGAGAGACTTGGTACGCAGGTCTGAGAACCATGGCTGAGGTCTTTCCCACCTTGGAGGGGTGAGGAATGCAGTGCATAGACACTTCAAGTACTCCATGATCTCTAATTGTCTCAGGACGATTGCCTTTGGTGGGCTGGTTAGCCACACTGCCTCGGACCCGAGAGGTTTGAATCCTTAGTGGAACATGTACTTCAAGATATATGCTTCTACTCACTTTACCACCAGAAAAGGGTGTTAGGGTGATGATTTGTCTCTCAGTTGCTCCAGTTCAAGCACCGAAGTCTCTATCGCTTGCACCGGCCAATCCTTCACAGCTCATTTTGGCTTTGTGGGTCACCTTGGTTTTCCCAGGTGTCATTCCAAAAATGTGAGCAATCATCATGATATTGCGTAATTCAAAATAATGCCAGAAAGCGTTGTGGAGAAACTGTTTGCACCAACAAACAGGGAACCCTAAAGACCTAGAGCATCAATTTACCAACATCATCTAGAGATTGTCAACGAATCTTCTGGATGATCGTAGAAGTGTCTGCTTGGGCAAGGTTTTGCATCTTGCAAGCTGCTGGCAAGTCGGCACAATAGTGGTGTGTCCAGCAACGGCAAAATTACAGCATGCACCTGTTACAACAGTCTTCGATCGATCCATCCTCATCTCTTGCCGAGCATCAAGAAGATCAGGAATGTAGACCCTGATGTTCTAAGGCAGGTCTCAGACCACGCTCCCTGTAACATGATGTAATGCGAAAAGAGCCTCCCGAAAATCCGAAGAAAAGATTTGGAGGGAAACCTGTCAACCGGCCTAGGAGCGGGAAAATTGAACTCAAAATATGTTGATTCCCGCTTTCGCCTTTGGCTCTTTACAGAGAGTGAACATGAGGAATATTGGGGGGGAATAGCTCAAATGCTCAAGGACATTCGTTCAGCTGCTGGTGCTGCTCCAACAGCTGCCGATGCTGCGGCAACATGGTAGCATGTTAAGCTACTTTCCAGCGTTGAATTGACTGTAGCGATTTTTGGGATCGTCAGCATACTAGCCTTGTCTACTTGCGCGTATGCTCTAACAGAGCTTCGGACTGAATTTACAAATTTGAAATCCGATGAAAGATGCAAGGGTTGACAGAATGTGTCTTCAAGTAACACCCAGGGTTTCACGAATGGAGAACATCCATTACAAATCAGTCATGAGCATTTTCACATCAACAATCCACGTGTTCCTCCGCCAAAGATTCCATGCTACAATAAATGCTTGTGAGAATGCTTAACATCAACAAGAATCTACCACCCTGATCAGAATACTGATCATATACGCCTTATAAGAAAACGTCTTAATAGAAATCAGCGGAAATTGGTGGGTTCAATCTCAGATGTGCCCGAAGCACTCAATTCAAACATACAGTGGAAGAATGCTGTGTTGATACATAAGCAGTATCTGATTTATGAGAACGTTCACAGCATTATCAACGGGGAAAGCAAATGGAATATTCAATATATTCGGATCTACAACCCATGCAACCATGAAATATTGCAAGTGGTGATATCTTGCGCAATCAATGCACAGAACGATTGTTGAACATTACGCTAGTCGAGCCTGGAAATCATTTTGTCCCTACTCACGAGCAAGTGTTGAACTACTTGAACTAAACCATGGGTGCTATATGAAGAAACACACACAAAAGCAGCGACCAAGGTGTTTCGCCTGCACATCGGATACACGTTCTGGAATATTCAATTCAAGGATCGTGACCACTGTGTTAGCGATGGAATGATGACGGTACATACACAGAAAGCCAGCGAAGTCTTCAAGTATCAGATAAAACAACTTTCTCTGCACAAGATTGTTATCTGAAGAGTGATTTGCATACCTTTCAACATCCGCCCAAAACCCGTTACCTGTTCAAAACTTCTTTGCATTTCATTCCGCTTTTCCTCCCAAGGACAATTAATGCGTACAAAGATTGGGGAATTTCCGACAAGACAGTCTGATACACGAATTGCTCCAGGTTAGTGATTCAAGTCCAGAATATCCACAGAGCAATGCCGTCATACAACCACCAAATCCCCATTGACGCCTGTCCAACCACCAAACTCTAGAGTCATATCATATGTACATTAAATATCTAAAAATGTGCTCAATCATAATGAAGCGCTAACTTATGGAATAGCTGCCAGTGCCCCACTACTGCACAGCATTCACCTGCACCCAGTGATCCATAGCTGGGAACAGGGGGTCCACGATTTGGTAAACCTGCTTGCAGCCCACATACCCGAATCAGGCTTGGAATTAACGAATCAGTGGTTGGTAATCGCGATGACTGCTGCAAACATAGTAAACAGGTTGCATGGAATTTCAGGTGGCATTAGTTTAATATTTAATAACTTTTTCCATGCCTACATTATCAAAGAATGCAGCATGTATGCAAACATGACGACAAAGTTTCATACCTTCCCTGTGGATAGCAAAGCTGCAGCATAGCTAAATGCACTACGTGCAACTACCATCACCTGCAAGGAATATACATGCGCTTTAAGCAATACACATGAAAGCGACACCTGCAATCTACTTCACAGAAAACTCGTGAAAAAATCACAAAAATTTGTACCAATATCTGCACCACTTTCGAATCGACGTCGTTCACAACCTGGTGTATGCAATCAACAACCATTGCACATTTCTCAATGTACATGCTTGTATTTTTGAAGCAAACTGTGGACATGTGTCATGACATGTGTCATGACATGTGACAAGATTTGGAGTCAAAGCTCAAGATAGCACCCACACATCTCGATGGTGATATTCATCCAAAGCAATAACCACACTTTACTAAGAAGCAACTGCGAAACACGCCATGCCCATGCTTCTGCTATACGAAATTGGATGACCCAATTATAATTTGGCAGCATGCAAAGCATGCAAGAACCAACTCTTGAAAACACTTCATCACCTAAATGTACTTCGTTTTGAAGACATTGCTTTCAATAATGTTGTGGCATGGCACACTTGCATGGCAAGCATCACCATACGCTTAGAATGATAATCCGGGTTGGAAAAGGCTTTGTCTGTGCAGAGTCTACAACAACAAACTCACACCACTTTGTGACAATTACTGCATACATTCCGTAACAATACACACCCATTTCATACCTGGGCGTGAACGAATGCGTCGAAGGTCCGCCTGAGCGACACTTCATATCCCACCACTACTTGGTCTGCTTTCGTTACAGGTGCTCGAAGATGCACAGTCGTGAAGGGGAGATACCGAAGCTCAGGGTAAGCTCCGGGAAGGCCCTCCCCAAAAACGTGGAAGAACACACGAGCTTCTGTTAGATCATCACGGATCTTCCGGAACAGGTGACTATACACTCTCGGATGTACAAATCGTGGGTGCCCAGGTCTTAGTCCCGCGCGTGCCACATGCACGGCTACATGTACCTCGTTGGGACCCCCTCTCATGTCTGGGAAGTCATCCGAACTTGTTCGATAACTCCACGAGAGCGGTTGAGAGCGAACAGCATGAATGTGTCTTTCGCGGAACTCTGGAAGCATTGCCTTGATTGCGATAGACTTGTTTTGAAACCCCCTAGTGCAAGCACGCAGACTAGTGCAGGAGTAGACGGAATAGCACGGATCTCTTAGTATGTCACCCGACCTCCCGCTACAAAGCTCGCCTGGGTGATGGGAAGAAAATATCCCAGGATGTGCTTCCTCCATGAGTTGGAAGTGTGCGCCCAAGGTACGGATATCTATCTCCCCTTCGCCCGCACCCGCGAAGCGTTCTAGAATCGCCTGTGAAACCACCATTCAACAGAACACTACGAGAAGATTGCAACATTTGCGATTCAACTACGGAATACAAGCAAGCACGTGCGAACGACAACACCAATAGAACAGGTCGTGGGAGCCACAATCAACACGCACCTCCTTTCCCCTGGAGCCGTATGACAAATATCGAAACGGGGTATGAAGATACACGAGCCCACGATCACGCGCAATCGCGTTCAACATCAGTCTCGAGGAAAGCGCTTGGCCGAATGTTCCACCTGTAGCCGCGGTCACAAATGTGGTGTTGCACGTGACTGGATGTACAAGAAGGCCCTCGCGATCATGCGAAAGCGAGGCTTGAGGTACATCCGGGATTGTTCGCAAAAAAGGTACGCTAGTGCTGCACGAACGCCCTGTGGTTTCACCATTGACCCGAACAGCACCTATGGCAAGCGACGTCCACAGTTGAAGGATTGCCCGTAGAATCGCTTTGAACCTTTTACAGTTCATGCAGTGCGAAAATAAACTACCAAATATCAATATCTACGGGTAGCCCTCGACACACTTAACAACATACGCGTGCAAATGCTTGCTTGCCTTCGCCCTTCACGAAGGCCGAGAGAAGATGTGCAGTGGCGGGGGTTCGCATCATATTGAGCAGGGGAACCAGGCGTCCGCGCATCGGTTTCCATAACGTGTATACCGGTTTACTCAACGGCATGTTGTGCTTCGACTTTTCGGTTTTTGAAGTTGTTGTTAATATCGCGATCGCAAATTCGAAGTGCTCTCAATCTGTGCACCATAATATGAGCCGCTACGTCGATGGCGATCAATACGTGCGGGTTACCATTTTTTCGGCCGGTTTTCGAACTTCCAAAACTCCTAGAGCAATGGAGAAAATTCTCCCGAGCGACTGGACAAAAAAACTACACACGCCAGGCATCTGCAACTTGAGACAGATTATCGACTACATGTGGGCGTAGTACGATTGCGAAGCAATCGTAAACGTTGCCCTGGTCTCATCCCACGGTGTTCCGCTGCATCGTGTCGATACAGAGCTATGGCGATTTTCCATCTTCCCGAACTTGGCGCGCGAGCCAGGAGGGCTTTTGGCGCCGAGAACACTATTGCATGTGCTTCCTTGATCACGGACAACAGAGTGAGGTTTGCAGGTCCGACACGAGAGCACCTTGAAACCGGGATTAGCGTCTCGGGAGAAAGCTCAGCTCGTCTTATTGTATAGGAGAACTTTGGGACTCATGTCATGCGGATGCGATAGAACTTTCGCTTTTGAGCGCTTGAGCTCGTTCCCCATCTTGCGCAAAGGGAGATGCGTAAGACCATCATTTTCCATTGATTAGCGGGAATTCATCTAATAAATGATGCAATTCAGATGCGGGCTATCCACGCCTCTGGTACCCCACGGTGTTGCAGGATGCGCCTCTGGTGAGTCATGGTTGGGTGCACAAATTCATCCTGGCATTTATGCGCATACACAAATGCCCTACCACCTCCTTGGTATCCAATCAAAATATGCAAGATGGCGATCCAACGCCACTTCACGTCAATACAGTACAATACAATCCCTATGCATCTTGCATACAATCATGGCTAGTGACTTCGTTATGTTGGATACCTGTGGTGAAAGGAATTGATGCGGGCAGACACCCAGCTATCATCTGTCCACAACCAACATGAATGCTGGTGGTTCCAAAGTTAGCTTTTTCATCTGTCGCAGATAGTACTGCGCGAGTCGGGTCACTTTACCGCGCAAATCACCAACGCCCCGGCGGGAGATACTCAGCCCCGAAATATTCAAAACCGCACAAGTTCCTCCGACCCGCACGCAGGTGTTTGTGATCGCGCGCTCGTGGGGCTTGCGTTCAACTCAAGGTGGTCCCTACAAAGTGCGACGCACCTGCATCAGATGAGCTTCTATATCCGAAATGAATGCCTTGATCGTCGGAACTAATGTTTAAGCGAATATTCAGCCTCGCAGCTCGACAATAGAGACTTGTGCTGGGTGAGTCTCAAAGAGAACCTGTGCTCTGTCGTGTTTCAACAGCATCAACGGCAATGCTCTTCCGCTATCCAGTGTGTGCACACTTCGTTTTACGCACAATCTGTATGTTTTACGAATTGATTAGTTTGAGATTGTTTGTGTTCTTCGGAATTGCATCCACACAGAGATGTGGTTGCGAATCAACAAAGGAGTCAGGCTCACGCTTGGCGTGTGGGTTTCAGGGCTGCTCTGAACAAGAAATCGAGCACTACATTCGAAAGCTCGATATCGCGGGCGCTTGTTCTATACAACCAAAATAATTGAATCATGTGCAAAATCTCGCACGAACGTCGACGCGCTTGAATGTCAAGAAACGCATCAATGAAGCGAAGCTCGTACCAGCCTACAGCTCATGGATTACGAGGATGTTTGCGAAAATCGGGCATTGTGTTCACTTGATTCGCTGCTGCATAAAAATTGCGTACTCAGATATCGCTTCCTGTTGCCCATTTCTTGAGCAGCATGAGACTGCCATTGGATAGTATATATGACCCACTGCCACACCTACTGCGTACCTGAATATTCATTTAGCTCGAACGGCGAGCGTGAGAAAACTTGATCCGCAAAATTTGTGATTGGCAGTCATATGTGCGCATTCATGGCGTCATCAAAACGCCTAAGCGATTTGTTTCATTGACAGCCGACAATGATTGTGAACGGTTGTGAACGGAACTCTGGTGCACCGATACTCTCGGCTCATCCTGCTTCGATAAGTCGTCTCGGATAATGCTTGGATCCGCGATTTGGTTTTCAGCTTTGTCTGATCCGTGCATAGGGTAGTATCGTTCATCCGTTACACGTGCATGCAGCTTCCCTGTCCTTCACCTGTCCATACCAGCAAGGAAGCAGAAAACTTCCTACTTGGATGTGACTCAACAGTAGCCCACATTTTCGCGCAGTACGACCAGCTGCGTGATAACATCATCGGTCCCCGCCCGTGCAGCGGACGCGGTTGCATGGACCACAATTAGTCTTCTGTCTGCAGCTCCCTGACTTGTATGATGCAGCCTGTCCAAATGCTCCAGCTATTCCAATGTCTGTCCCGATGCATGGAATTGTTCGTTATGCATGCCGAAGTACCTGCATTCAGCTGTCATAAGGTTGCTTTCATCCTTTTAGGGCATAGCCAACAGGTGCTTGTATGGATTTTCTCGGCAGAAGGTTGCGGTTTCAGCTGCTGTTTCAAGTCTCATTACGATGTTCGTCTGTATAAACCATTACCCCGAGACCTTATGTGCAATCACATTTCAATCTACAGAACGAATGTAAATGCTTGTTATGGTGGATATCCAATTTTTTGTGCATGCAAGGGGGGAGGGTTATCGGCAGAGGTTTTGTCGTTGAATCAGTTGCTAAATCGCCACACAGTTGCATGCTCTTCATTCAATTCTCCAGCACTGTTCCTTATCAATGTGAAGTTGAAGAGGCCCGTGTCTGAGGAGAGGTGAATAGGATTCACCAAACAAGAGCACACCTCACATACATTCGCAAGTTGGCTGTCAAACAGATTAAGTGTGCTGATCAAAATGCTGCTACTCAATCTTCAAGAAATCATGTCGACTACGATACATATTGAGGACCTTTGTACAAAACGTCCTGCAATTCACTACGGATTTTTGTGTTTAGCATTGCTGACAATCCTCAAGGGATTCTGGAATCGGCATAGAACAAGAACACTTGACGCTCTTATTCATCTCCTGCGGGTGTTATTGCAGCTTTTCGGGTGACTGCACTGTTCGAATTTGATTACACATTCAACTCCCATCCATCACGTTGGCATCGCCTTGTGTGAGGGTAGCCTTCTCGGGTGCACGACGCCCATAGCAATGATCAGCATTCCACCTTGTGTCTTTTTTTGTTGTTTTATTTATTTTGTTATTTGTTATGTTATTGGTTATGTTTTTTTTTAAGTTTTTTT
>NHOP01001231.1:0-11394 GCA_018697155.1 Pyramimonas parkeae | reverse complement strand
TGTCAGGGGTGGTCGCTTTAGATTACCGCAGACGTGAATACACTGTGAATAGACTGTTCATCGCTTTGTTCATCCAAGACAATCATATGTTTGAAGTTTTCGGAAACGCGCCGGTGGCTTTTCGGATTATGTGGATCCTTCTCATAGTAACTCTAGCTTTTGTCTTACCTAACAGCAAGTACATCATATCGTCGAGCTCTAGGGGACGTCGTCGAACCCCAAAAGATACGTTCTCATCGTTTGATAATCGGGACATGATTTTCGGTTAAGAGTTGTTTGCAGGCTGTGGTGCAGGCAGCTAGCTGTACGATTCCAACGCACTTTTCTCAGAACTGTGCTGGTTGAAACGTGACTTGGGTACTATTTTGCTGAGTGTTGGTACTTTGTGGGTTGTTCAAAGTTTTATTGGCGCGGAATCCTAGTTAACGGTACAGCATACAATTTCGTATTCTTGTCAGATGGTTTTGCGCGTATATCTTTCACGCTTCTCCGACGTAGTGAATGTTTATTTGAGTTGTGTGCGTGGTCTTTGCCTACCTCACCTTGCGAGCGCAAACGTAGAGGTGATTACGTGGTTGAATTTTTGGAAGACTTCGGTTGTTCGCACACGTAGACCACTGCCTAGCATCAGATGTAGCGACATCGTTTGTTGTTGGTCTGGGAGTTCAAGGATTCCCATCAACTGCAAAACGATTGCCTGACGCGTCTTGCGCGGCAGACATATGTGGCCGGTGGGCGTTTGTACGCATATCTTTTTGTGCATGCATATTAAATTCTTCTGCAACGATGGCCAGTGAATACACGAACAAAGAGTATCGCGATGAAATTGGATGGAATTCTTGTGCTGGTGCTTGTATAGCGTGAGGGAAACAGGGTTTCGTCGCTTTTCACACTTGTATGTTTAGTTGTTGATGTTATGACTAGAGTTTGCGTTCGAGTTATGCGATATGTCCATTAGGCTTGGCGAACCTGCAAGCGCGTGCAAGATGACGTAGATCATTCTGGTCCTAAGCAAACTGCTGACCCAAGGTTCACAAAGGAATTATCTCCGAAATGTGGGAAGTGCTTCTCTGTGAAGAATCAAAGAAAGCTTGAGCAATTGTGCCCTGATATAGTGTACTGATTTTGAGCATAGCTGTCCATAGACGAAGTGACTGCCTATCCCGTAAAGTATATTTCCATTTGTCAGACGAGAAACAATTTGATGGTCACTTCATGTTATAGCTTAAGCTGCGGCTCTGACAAAGTAATCAAGATCTGAATCTGATATTCAGTCCTTTGAAGTAGTCCGTTGTGTGTGCAGGTGTCCCATCACAAGTGGCACCCCCAGTGCAACACAATTTCCCAGGACAGACGCCGATGCAGCCCATGATCCCTGGACAGGCGCAGATGCAGCCCATGGTGCCTGGACAGACGCCGATGCAGCCCATGGTGTCTGGACAGGCGCAGATGCAGCCCATGGTGCCTGGACAGACGGCGATGCAGCCAATGGTGCCTGGACAGGCGCAGATGCAGCCCATGGTGCCTGGGCAGGCGCCTATGCAACCCATGGTCCCTGGGCAAGCGCCTATGCAACCCATGGTGCCTGGACACGCACCCACTGGATTCGGTGCGGTCAACTGCATTTTGTATTTCAGTGGAAACATCAGAAACGTGTTGTGGGCCACACATGTGTGAAGTAGAGTTGCACCCTTGCTATATTCGCACCTAAGCATTGGATTTACTTGTTTTGTATTTTCAAGTGTATCATGATACAAGCCTGGCTCAGGTTGAAGTTGTGCCATGATCATCCAACAATAGTCTTCTGGTCTATGAGTGCTGTATCCATGCTACGTGTCCCAACCACGATTTGCGCAATGGTATATTGTTTGACATAAGCATGTCCACATTAATGGACTCTGCGAGCGGGCCAGTATTTCGCGCTGGTATCTTCTTTACCCTTCGGTACACCCTAGTCATAGTTGGTCCTGTTCTCTATGTGCGTCATGGCAAATTAGTGCTGCACCCTACTGGTTTTCATTTTGATATTTCAATCCCGTTGGCACCCCAATTTTGTTTCTTTTTCCGCGTGGTGGTGGTTGGATCAGCACTGTACACTAACCTGAAAGCGGACTCCTGCGTAAAGTTGCCAGATCAGCGTGCAGCAGGGAGTAGTACAATGCCATGTCAGAGTATTACACACTCAGCTGTCTGTGACATGAATTTTGTCGTGCTGGAATTTTGTATTCCTACCTTGGGTATAAACATCATTCGACATGTAATATGGATCAAAACCAAGATTGCATGCCTCATGAGTACTCCGTGAGGGATTCGTTGAGTGGTGATATGTGCATATCAGGTGCACCCTCCTCCATGAGCAGAGCGCCTCCACCGCCCACGATAGGGGGCTTCAGTGCGCCTCCTGTCAGAGCCCCCCCACCCACAGGCGTGATGATGCCTGGGGTTCCACCAGCTCCACAGTCAATGATGCCAGGCCCTGCGCCCATGATGGGAGGTGAGGCGTTGAATTGATCTGTGATCGTTTCACTCCGTTGACAGAACCTATGGCAAATTAACAGTCACAATCACATGTAGAAGACGACAACTGCCAAGAAGACGACAATTGGGCTTTGAAGACCAACTGGCTTGTGCGTGTTCTTTTGCGGATCACAATTGCGCATAATCATTTCTCAACACCCATGGATTCCCAGTAGAATGTCAACAAGTGTGTTGCTGTCATGAATCTTGTGAAGCTAAAAATGTGCGTATTCTGAGTGTCTTTATTTAGTTTCATTGGTTCACACTGGAGCGTCAAGGGTGGCATACCCGTTTGTTTGGCGAGGTACCAGGTTCTAAACGTACATTGTTTCCGTTCAGATATTACTGTCATTGCCTAGTGCCCATGTTTCATCTGTCTTCAGGTCCCTCGGTTGGCCCACCACCTATGACTGCTGCACCGCCAGGCCCTGGAGGTCCTCCTGGTCCAACAATGCAGCCACCGATGCAGCTGCCACCAACCTCCCTGGTGAGATGTCCGACATACCGCTCCATGAGACCACCAGTGAATGCGCGGATGAGACATGACTCATTATTTCCATGGTGGGAACAATCTGAAGTCCATTCCAAGAATGCATCACTGGACATGTGGATAAAGAGTCTTGAAGGATCACCATTGAGTGATATATGTGACCACATTGCAATGATACCATGTACATCGCAGCCATCAATGGTAGTCGAGTCTGCTGTGTGAGTGTTCCGCATGCGCATGTCGTTTGTTTCTGGACGAGCAGTGCTCGTCCAAGATTCTTCCTCTCGCACTATGCCAGTAGCTTCATACACAATGTTCAGTTATCATGTTTGCTGTTCTTTGTATGGGTCAGCTGGGATTGTGAACATGACTCTTTTCCTGTCCAAGTGCTTCCTGCGACTTGAGTGCTTGTGTGTCTCTCACACAAGCGCATTTGTGTTGCACAATACAGGGCCCGCAGCCTGCCATGACAGGCATCCCCTCAGCATTTGGCGCACCGCCGTCCCAGCCCTTCCAACCCATGATGCCTGCTCCTTCGGGTGGGGTGCCTCCACCACCCCCTACTGGTCCCGCGCCTAAAAGCGGCGCACCTCCGCCGCCTTCTGTTGGGAATGTGTACCCTACGCAACAGTACCCCACTCCTGCATTCAATGACCCGAGTGGAATTGGCGCCTATGCATCTCCCGAGGCGGTGATGGGTCAATTTGCCGCGCTAAGCATGGTACGTGACTGCATGTTGTATGTACAGGGGCATCTTTTACAGCACTTTCGAGCTCCATGTATACGCACAAACATTCAGAATCGCGTGGTGTATTGCCGATTTTGTGGTCCGTTTCTTGATTCATTGACGTTGCTGCTTCATCCGAGTGAAGGATGAGTAGGGGATTTTGTTCCTGCTTCGAGAAAATAGCAACAGTTTGCTCTTGGTCCGTGTTTCAGAAGCACGAAAACAAGACTGAATGCCACTGCATTCCTAGATGTTTTGTGTTCCCTGTATGGTTCAGATTTTTTGTAATCAATGTGATGAATCTATATACAGGGATGCCAGCTTGAATCTAGTTGTATACGGGGGTTGTTGCCACAATTTGTTTAGTCACAACTACACTTGTGGCGAAATGAATGGAGCTTTGCTTCCTCAGGCAGAACCAATGAGTATTGACTCTGGTAGCTCACTACTGTTTCGGTCGGTGTGTCTCCACTCGTGCGCGCGCGTACCTGCAGGGTGGAGTGTCTCCAGGCCAGGCCACGGAGGTTGGTGTCAACCCTGCCGAGTTCCCTCGCCCTGGAGCCACACCAGGCGAGCCCCCATACGTAGAGGGCAACTGCGACACGCGCTTCATGCGCATGACAGTGAACGCACTTCCCAACACGGCGGCGCTCAAGGCGCGCTGGGGCCTGCCTCTGGGCGCCATTGTGCAGCCCATGGCCACGGGCGGCAACCAAGTGCCCATGGTGGACTTCGGGAACTCCACCATTGTTCGCTGCCGCAAGTGCCGAACGTACATCAACCCGTTCGTGCAGTGGACGGACGGCGGGCGGCGCTTTCGTTGTAACCTTTGTGGCTCACTGACGGAAGTCCCTGTGGACTACTTCTGCACCGTGGACGCCAACGGCCGCCGCAGAGATCAGAGCGAGCGACCGGAACTGTCCCAGGTGCGTACTGGAGTCCGCATACGGGAACTGATCTCACGCGCATATTGCAGTCGCATTCGCCGTGGCAAAGCATGCACTTGTGCATGTGCCGTGTGTTTTCAAGAAACATCTTGCATTGGGCTCAGTCAGGACGCTTCTCCCATTTTTGCGTCGGATTGCAGTGGCCAGTGTTCGCGCGTGCGTACCTGTTGCGCAAAGCTGACTCTCGACATCCTACAACGAGCCTGGGAATCTGAGGAATGATAGCAATACGGCATTTGGTTCTGTGTTTATGCTTACACATTTCTCTCTGAAATGTTTGATCTATCTGGTGAAAGAGGAGTGCCTAGCCGTAGCTGTTGTTTTCCGGTTGGTTTTCTGATGATCATTTTGCTGTGTATGACTCTTCCATGTGCAATCCGCACATGCTGCTCTTGCCTATTCACTGTGAGATCGCGCCATATTTTTTTGGTGTTGATGTTTTGGGCCAATGCAAGACAGTCTTGCCGGCTTGGATTTGGGTGATTCTGTGTAGGGCACGGTGGAGTACTCGGCGTCGGCGGAGTACATGGTGAGGCCGCCGATGCCCCCAGTGTACTTCTTTGTCATCGATGTGTCAGCGCACGCGGTAACCTCCGGAGCCGTGCAGACCATCGCGCAAACCATCAGGGACGCGCTGGACAACCTCCCAGGGGACTCTCGTACCCAGGTTAGCATTTGGCTAGTCTATGATAGCTGTTCAAGATGTTTGCTCTTGAGTTGCTTGGTGGAGAAAGTCGCTACGGCAATCTTGTCTTGCTGATATTGGATATTGGATAGCGGTTGCTGATTGCTGGCTTGAATCAAATGCCAGCAAACCTGACGAATTGAACAAGGTTTTACCGTCCTGTTGCAAGGATTGCTGTTTCAATTTCAGCCCAGCCACCTTTCTAAAAATTTTCGCACATGATCTCTGCCGTGGCTTGTCTTTTGCCCTGCGGCCTTGCAGGTTGGCGTGCTAACCTTTGACTGCTCTCTGCACTTCTACAACCTCTCGCCCAAGCTTAGCGCGCCGCAGATGATGGTGGTGGGCGACCTGGACGGTGAGCCCTTCCTGCCTGTGCCCACCGAGGACCTGCTGGTGAACCTGGCCGAGGCGCGAACAGTGGTGGAAGCGCTTCTGGAGTCGCTTCCTTCCATCGTCTCCCCCAACCCCTCTCCAGACTGCGCATTGGGTCCCGCATTGCAGGTGCAGTGAGAGGCCTATGCTCTGTCAGCAAATACATTTGCCAAGCTGTGTGGGAACAGATCACAAGTCTCAAACAAGCGCGCATGATATAGCATGCGTCTTGTGCCAGTGCATGGGTTTGCTACTCTGGTGTTTGCAATGCTATACCATGCTTTGGTTTGTACAGCCTCACGTAGGCTATATGTCTTGGTCTGCCTGTCTGGTTCAATGTACTCAAGGATCTGAACCCTATTACAAACTACTCATGTAGGTCTTTTTCATCGGCGCCAGCGTATCCATCCGATAGAATCATGCAAGTCGTTTTGCTGTCGCGCCCAGGCGGCGCATGTGGCTATGGCGCACGTGGGCGGCAAGATGCTGGTGTTCACCGCCACCATGCCCAACATGGGCGTGGCCCGTTTGAAGAACCGCGACAACGCCGCCGCATACGGAACCGACCGCGAGCACAACCTGCGCGGACCTGAGGACCCCTTTTGGAAAAAAATGGCGGCGGAGTGCTCGCGAGTGCAGATCGCGGTGGACTTGTTCTCGCTTGCGCCTCATTTCACAGATCTTGCGTCTCTCTCCACGCTGTGCAAATATACCGGCGGGCAGGTGCGTCGGGCGCGTGTCTTGGATGCAGAGCAGTTGATAAAGAGCCCTAGGATGCAAGCTTGGAACTTCCTTGTATGGTCTATCATGTATGTGGTCAACATGTTCAGCAGATATTTTTTTTACCGCACTGTTGCAGATGCGAGCATTCTTCAGAGATGTCGTGTGACCCTAGGCTAGAAGTCGCTTGCCTGTTCAGGTGTAGTGTGTGCCTCTTCAATACTTCAATTCTTCAATACCTGTCCTTAATTGTATTCGAGAGTGTTTCAATGTGTGTTGCCATAGACTGATTAAGAAGAGGTACCACTGGTGTTGTTTTTTTAACCTTGTTTGGATGGCTGCAGGTGTACTACTTCCCATCATTTGCAGGCCCGAGGGATGGCACCAAATTGGCAGCAGACTTGCGGCGCAACCTCACGCGTGAAACCGGGTGGGAGGCAGTGATGCGCATCCGCTGTTCTCGTGGACTGAGAATCTCCTCATTCCACGGTCACTTTTTTATTCGTTCTACCGACCTCCTCGCTCTGCCAGTGGTGGATGGGGACAAAGCCTATGCTGTGCAGGTACTTGCTTCCTGCAGCGCCAAAGAGTCAATTTCCGCTGAGGTTCTCCGACCGTGGTTTTTTTGTATGGATGGTTTGATTTTATTTGGTGACAACACACTGTTGGGACAATGGGGTGAACACTGCGTTGGTGTTGTCAACTACGCGAAAACAGTACCTTGGTATTACAGATATGATTCGTGTAATCCAACCTCTGATGACGAGTGCTGTTTGTGTTGTGGATTACGTGCTTCATTCTTGCTTTGCACGAGATGGGTGGCTAGAGATTGGCATCGTGTACAGTGTGCACATGTCCCAATCATGAAGACACTCTCGATGTCCCAGATGTGTTCGTGATTGTTCAAGAGGAGCATGTTGGGGACTTGGAGCGCAACCAAGCATTCAACGATTGCTTCCAGCACCTTCTTGATTCGCAGACAACCAACCCCTGCATATAACTTCTGCCTTATTTGTGCACTTTCCCACAATGGCTAAGCCTCAACAAGGAAAACAACAGTTTTCTGTGCCCTCTGGTGGGCATGAACTTGCACCTGTACAACTCTGTTGAACCCCAAACTCCAAAACATCAACCCTTTTGCTGCTGGGTGCTGTCGCAGATTGCGCATGAGGAGAACGTGATGCCAACGTCGCATGCATATGTGCAGTGCGCGCTTCTGTACACCTCTAGCAGTGGGGAGCGCCGCATACGAGTGCACACTTTAGCGGTTCCAGTGGTGTCTGACCTGGGGGAGATGTACAAGGCGGCGGACGGCGCCGCGTCGGCGTCGCTGCTGGCACGCCTGGCAGTGGAGAAAACACTTACAGCACGCTTGGAGGATGCGCGCCAAGCGGTGGCAGCACGTGTGCTTGCTGTCCTTAAGGAGTACAAGGTGTGTGAAGCTAGGCAGGAGTTGGGCTGCGGCTCCTGGGTGATGTACGTCATCTTGTCATGATGTACAAAACATTGCGAGTACCTTGGATGGGGCTGAGTAGTTTCTGGTAGGGGCTGAGCTGTTTTCATGGCACGTGTATGGACAAATCGAAATGTTGCGTGTGTACCTGAGGACTGACTGGACCAGTTGGTGTCACGCTGTAGGAAGCCTGCAGTCGATGCAATGTTGTCAGCATCTTGTTGAACTCTGACCATGACAGCATGACTAGCTGGTGGTTTGCCCTTTTGGGGTGCATGAACGATCATCAATGCTTGTTTGGAAATCATGAAAAGGATGCACAACGTGTGATACACATATACCTTGCCGTTTGTACATTATTCGACATGTTTTTGCTCCCATAAACACTTTTGATTGACAAGGGTCAAGAATTCATTATTGCAATCTGGGATCAATCGAAAATCAAATGACGGCAGAAAATCATTGTTAACGCTGTGTGAGGAAATCACCAGTATTTTCTTGGATTTTTAGGCTGGCTTGCCTCAATGCTCTCCACAAGAAACTTGTATGCAGCAAGACATGGTACCAGTGTTTGATAGAACGCCTGAACTTGTGCTTCAAAATTTCAAGGTGATAGATGGATGATCGATGGTGGTCGATGGATTGGAACAAGGCGTATGCGGGCGGAACACAGTGTTTTTCGATGTGCTAGCGATTTGACCTGCTGCTATCAATCTCGAATCGGATAGAATACAACAATCATTTGGGCCTGACTCAGAAAGTCATCTCAACGTGATGATACTCTCTTGTGTCCTCTCATGCCAGCAGCACATGCGCGCGCGGAACTACGGCGAATGCATTTTTTTCACGCATGTGCTTGCAAAGCTCACCGAACAATTTCGATGTATGCAATTCTGATGTTTGCTGTGGGTCAAGTCACTCTGGTGAGAATTCTATTCAATTCCATTGTCTGACTTCCTCAGTTAGGCATATGGTGTCGCTGCATACAGAGCCTGTACGCGACGCAACACCGAATGCCCAATAAGCTGGTTCTGCCCGATGGCCTTAAGCTGGTGCCGCTGTACGCTCTTGCCATCATGAAATCCAAAGCGTTGCGAGGGGGTGCCAAGGATGTTGGACTAGATGACCGGGTCGCGCTTGGCTATCACATGATGGCCATGGGCGTCAACGCAACCCTGCGATACCTCTACCCAACACTTTATCCACTGCATACTCTGGAGGACTCTGTCGGCAAACCTGGACCTGATGGTGCCTCCTTCACAGTGTCTGTATTTTGGTTGAGAAAATAAAAATATTCATGTGCAGAACTAGCGCGCTTTACATGTTGCCAGTTATGTTCGCTGCTGCGATCATCCTTTCTGCTCTCTTCGCTTGAAGCTTTGCTTCAGCGTTGGGTTGGATATTTTGACCACATGTTTGTCATGAATTTCACAGCTGTCCGTGCTTTGGCGGTACTATACCACCTAGCATGACAATGTCCTAATGTCTTGATGTGGAAGAGTGACACGTTTCTCTGTTCGAACTTGTGCAACTTCAACACGTTGGCCGACAATGTCTTATGAGACGTGCTTGCATCTTGCTTGTTCATGTGCATTCTCCACAGGAAAACCTATTTTGCCGACACCTGTTGCACTTGCTTCGGAGGTGCTAGACACAAGGGGCTGCTACTTGCTGGATGATGGACAAATATTGATATGTTGGGTGGGCCGAGCGGCCTCTGCCGAGCTTTTGCAAGATCTATTTGGGACAGCTGGAATTTCTGATGCCCTATCCCTTGAACCAGCACAAGACACAGATCTCTCTAAGCGCGCCAATGCGCTGATTGCTGCGGTATGATTCATGCAAAGTTACCGAGAATTTGTTTCGTATGTGATCTTTCGTCGCTTTGCTCTACACCAATTCTTGATGAGAGTTGTGAGTTGGGTTTTTTTATGCAAAGGATTAAGGTTTAACCCTAGACATTGCCCATTGACACAATGCAACCTACGAAACGCATTTGACCCTGTCATGCAATCTAGATCAGTGTTGCTCAAGTTCACATCTTATTGAAGCACCATCTCAAGTGTAGGCCCATGACATTCCTTATTCAGGTCATGAATGCAACACGACCTGTCGTACTCGTGTCATATGTGTTGCAGGTGAGGGAGGCAAGAGAGACTTATCAACAGTGTTTTGTGGTGCGACAAGGGGATAATCTGGAGACACATTGGCTGCCGTACCTGGTGGAGGACCGTACGCAGGGTACCATGAGTTACACCGACTTCCTCTGCCATATTCATCGAAACACTTCCAAATAAGCACTGCAATCATCTGTATCAAAGCCTAGTACTGTTTCCACTAGATGTTGTACTGTTTTGGTCGAAATGTGGGCGAGGCACTCGCTTGCATGTGTAAGGACGATGTCGCACTCTATTCAAGGATGGATGACATAGAACCTCTCAGTTCACGCAAAGGTGGTCATGTTCCCTTTTGTTCCGTCTGCATACCGCGGACGGCCGTTGTAACTTCAAGCTTCGCAAGAACGTGGCTTGCTTTTGACGATGGTGAAACAAGTTGATGAAGGTTCTCATCTTCCTCAACTTGTTGTGAATTTTGGACAGCATAATATCCTTCATAGCTCATTCAGCCAGGCTGCCGGCATTAGATGGAAATGTTGCTTGAAGCACAGCACAACATCAAGATATAGTGGAAACTGTGTTGCCGAGAGCACTGCCGTAGAGGTTGAAATGAAATCAATAAGTTGTCAACCCATTTATGCAAGTGTTGAATTTAACACACTTCTGGAGTATGTGCAATGTTCAGGGACCCCTGTTTTCGTTCTCCCATCTATTTTTTCGTTTGTCCACATCTCGTTTCATCAGTGTGAATCCCACAAGACGTTTCAACCTGGGAACATTGGCTAGCAAGTGGTAATCCTGGCGCTACACTCCAAACCAAAAGGTGGACAATTTGGTTTGAAGAAAACTTTGCATCCATCAAACAACATAGATTTTTGCAACAGAGTTTGCTTGAATCGACTCAAAAAAGCAGAACAATATGACAACCAGAGAAACGGCAGGGTGGAATCATCCAACTACCGTACTGCTGAATGCCAGGAACACCTGTTCACTCGACAATTGGTGCAAGTGCCGTCTACTGCGCCAACCAAGTAGAAGTAGCAGGAGGATGAAATGCAAGTTCTTCCAACGTTTGACAATACCATATTTGTCTGTTGGTTTATCGACCAACGTAGTTCCGCCGCGTCTCGGTGGTGTTGCGTTTTCCAGATATGCAACGATTGGTGAGAGATTTATGCCCCACGGAAACCGAGGAATCTTCGGTTATTGAACATTTGTTGAGATGTGTGTCTTCGAGAGCATCCAAGGCAAGAGCATACACTGCAGTCAGAGTAAACTTTTCTGTAGACCAGTATATATATGGGGACATGACTCTTACCACAAGGGCAGGGAGCCATATCAACTGAATCGCGCGTTAATTTCTATC
>NHOP01001230.1:0-11397 GCA_018697155.1 Pyramimonas parkeae | reverse complement strand
GACAATCGAACCGATGTCAACTTATTTGAAATTACGCTGTAAAGTATTCGGCTGAAAAGTTGTTTTCGCCCGTCTCAAGTGAGACTTGATTTTCGTCGGGGATGTACGTATTTCATGGAATATTTGAAATGAGACGTTGAGTTTTGAATTTCAATTCCAATGGTCACTCCGGGATGCCAAAATCCAGTGTACTGCCAACTTTTCTTCCCGATCACTCCCGGTTGGGGCCGTAACAATCATATTAGTGATTGTCTCCACAAGAGATACCGTAAACCTTTGGCAAACAAAACTACTCAACAAGAAGCCTCGTGTGCCATACACATTGAAGGTGATACCTTACCCTATCATGTGTTACTTGCAAATTGGTATTCCTGCTCCTATTGTATGAGAGTAGACGGGTGAGATTCTCTCACTCACTACAACTACTAGCTTCATTATATTCTACAAAAAAATGGTGCAATGCGTCACAAAATAAGGAAAATACATTGTGCACGCTAACTACACATTGATAGAAGCATGGTGCCTTAATCGAGATGGTTTTGTTTGGCCCGTGGATTTGCGCACTCGGGAAGAACCAGACTCACTGCGTGATTTCTCTTTAGGTGGCAATGATATGCTCTTCACATCCCTCAAGAATGTTGCAGATCCCTCAAAGCAACTGGATGCCAACCAGGGAATCTCACAGATCTCGCGTGCGGTGGGGCGGGCATCCGGATCAATACTGAGCATGCGATCAATTAAGTCTACCAGTTCATCGCGGTGCTCGCCACCTTTGGGAATCGGCTCATGGGGTTCATTCATCTTCATCTCCTGAGAACATACATCCCATCAGCAATAGTATGCGTCCTTGTATTTGATAAACTGCAGGCGATGAAGTGCCTTGTCATCCCACAATCAAGTGGCCTCAGAATGGTTTGGTATGGAAAAGCTCTGTGTGCATACGGAGTATCAAGAAACTTCCATGCAAAATAATAGTGCGTTCAGTTGAGGGACACAAAATGTGCGAGAACGACATAACGAAAAGCATGTATTTTGATTCAAGTAGTCATCGTGTTCATTTCTGTAGGGAGTGAACAGAGCTTCGGGCTTTTTGATATGCAGTCTCAGCCACATGCACCCACCTGCCAGAAAAAAAAGATGTTCTGCTGGTTTGGCGAGTCAAAACATTTGCAGCGAGGTGCACAAAGGAAGGTGCACAGTGCAAAGGTGCAAAGGTGCAGTCCCATGAAGATGGTCTACACTGATTCTCTATCGCAAAAGCAACACCAAAATACATGGAACGCACCCGCAGTCGCGAAACTTGATTTGCCATGAAAGGTACCTTCAGCATGCATAATGTATACATAACCGATCCCAAAGACCATATGTCACTGGTTTTATTGTACGGATGGCCCTCAAGAATCTCGGGAGCCATGAAGACCGGCGTTCCAGTGAATGTTGACGACGTGTCCACCATGAGTCTACTGACCCCGAAATCGCCCAGCTGCAATCCATATCCAGATGGAAAACACTAAATGTCACTGGAAGATGCCCAGAAAGGAGACAGAGAGTAGTGTATACGTGGGGAAAAAAGTCAGACAAATCTCAGCTGGCAAATTCATCCTGGCCGCATCTCGAAACCGACAAAGCCGTTTGCAGGATATGTGAATCCATACACATCAACACAAATATGGCCAGAAACTGTTGAAATTGTGAGCCTAAGCCTGGACACGCTTCAAAATATGCTCCCGGTTGGAGTCTTGTCATGCACCTTCTGCTTCCATGCCTTAACGCTTCAGTTGTGAGATACGTGGGTCATACTGTAAATGTCACGAAATCCAGTTGCTGGATGTGGAAAATATTTGAAAAATCTTCACCTTTATGATTCCCTTGGATGTGATGAAAACGTTAGCAGGTTTTATGTCGCGATGAGCAACATGCTGGTGATGGATGTACGCAACGCCCATTGCTAGCTGGAAGAGCACGTGTATCACGAAATCTTCTGTAAACGGCAGTTTCAAGTCAATGAGGCTCTGCAGGTCTCCCTTGTCGCAATATTCACTCACAAGCATGATGCACCCGTCCTCCAGAAATGTTTCCTTAAGGGTCACTAGATTCGGATGTTTGAGAGTCTGCATAAAATACGCTTCACGGACAAGACCCGCAATGTCGCCCTCAACCGGGATCTGCAGCACAATACATCACAGAGTAATATTCGTCTGTCCCTTAAAATCTCTTTAATCAGTTCTCGCCAAAATTCTTCACCGGGTTGGATGCGCAGCAAAGATCTGTGACTAGCAATGATTTGACAAAGTCATGAACATTGGAACCACGCAACAACAGCCACAAACTCAAAGAGCGAATTTCTAGATCCACCATCCATGCCAAAAGAAGGAACTGAACTCTGACAAAGTCAGTTTGGTGCTTCTTTGCGCAAACACAAACGAATGTAGCGTCGCAACATCGCAATCTCTAGACCAAATCCTTTCAAATTCCCACAACCGTGTGACAGTAAAAAAGTCTCTGATCGCCAAAGAGCTAGAGCAGGGCTCGGCGCCTCAGCAACCTGCCAGGTTAATCAGTGCTATCGCATAGAAGTATGCATATTGTGTAATGCATTGATCCGTCAATCAGGTCAACCCATAAACGAGCAGTGGAAAACACGTCGAGATTAAACAACATTGTCTAAATTGAAACCTGTGTGCAATTGGGAGCAAGTTAAACCCGGGAAAATGGCAGCGGCAGACTGACCTTCATCACGTACTTCATGGAAGAGGATGGTTTCTGAACCAAGTAGCACTCGCTGTGGCTACCAGTTCCAATCAATGCTAGCACTTTGAAACCTCGGAACATCATTTCGTTATCGTGGTCGTCAGCTCCTTCCCCATTCTGTCCTACACCCGGAGCGAATGTGACCTTGATCCTGCCACCCGACGATGCTACAGTTTTGGTGGACATCAGCGCAGTCTTCCAGCTGGCAAGCTTTTGAAGTTCTGCGGAAATTTTAGATCCCTCCGTGATTTTGGGTATGATTGCTGCAGGATCCTGATGAAATACATAAGCACCTACATCAGATCAGCAACTCCCGCATGATTTCACATTTGGGACGAAACCAAGTGCTGAGGGCATGCAAATGTGCTGAGATGTCAGTGAAACAAGTGTCTCGCTTGAGAAAACAAACCTGCGGAAGAACATTGATTAATCTCTGGACACGAAAACACTGCAAACCTCCTTCACGAGGTTACATGAAGGAGGTGACATGAGGTTGACGCATCATCTTCTGGGTACGACAATAGATATAGTGCCCATCTAGAAGTCTCCCACGAGGATGAAGCATCAAATGACACCTGTCACTGCTTGTCCTTCCATCTAACAGCATGCCCAAAACTGCGAAAATCTCAACGCTTGGACTGTTCCCGTTTCAACTACCATAGCTTCAGGCTTCTAAGCGCAGATTTTATAAACATCATCTTTCCATTCATCACACATTAATTCACACCAAGTGGATAGATTTCCACACCTCTTGGCTGCTCTCGGAATCGTTGGTTGGAGACTTCTCCCTAACGGACATTTGCTCTATGAAATCTGCAAGCTCTTTGCGCTTGTCCGCAGGCGTTTTCTCCTCCATGATGGATCCCATTTTCGTGGTCTGTGGGAGACCAGTAGGTGGCTGATGGTCTAAGGTGCTGGATGCCTTCGAGCACGCCGCCCCGGGCCAAGTTTCTGAATTGGGCTCTTCGTCCTCTTCTTGCGCTGCTGCATTTCCACCTGTGAGCCACCGTCTTTCTGCAACAGACATAAAGGCTAAACTATTTCAGATACTTGCGGCGACATAGAGAGCTTTCACATGTGAACAGAAAGCAACTGCTGCAGTGTTTCATCAGAATGCTGAGTATTCTCACTTAGAGGGATAGCAAACACAGGAATATTTGGATGCTAGAGATGGTGCAGGTAACTTGAACTTGCGATCAGAAAATGGCCTTTGCTTGCGAAATGGTGAAGAGTTTCAGTGCATCAAATTGCTGGAAATTCGAATGGCGTGAGACAAAACACTGTTCTGTCTCTGCCTGAGACATATCACAACATGTGCACCTGATGTCTTCGTTGTAGGATCTGATATTGCAAAGCTGATTTGGCAGGGGTCGGGCCAGTCCTTGCCCTCGGACGATTCATGGAGATATTGCAGTTGTTGCGATAGAACCCCTACCAATGTTCGCACAGAGTGGTTACACGAACTAGTAAGCTCCTGCGCATCTGGAGTTGTGGCTTGGCTCTCCTGAGTGCACTCACAAAGATACCCTCAATTGCAACCAAAAACAACACTCATGCTTGTAGAATCAGAACGATACAGGGTTGAAATAGTGCATGTGCATTGAGGTAACTGGGGACTCAAGCTCTTGGCGCTTGGGATCTCATTCCTGTGGCGGGGTGCTTCCACCTCAGCCAAGCGTGCATCGCTGGTCACATCGGCTGCTTCATCACATCAAATGGGCAAGTGGTCATACTTATCTCCCAAACGTCCACGTTTTTCTTGCTGAATGTATGCAGGGGTCATGACTGTTTCCCAACATGAAATGAAGGCACAGTAAACGCACCGGTGCAGAATGTATAGTGGATAATGGAGAGTCCGGAATGGTGAGCATGGATAGTTCGCGGGCGCTAAATTGCGAAGTCGAGACGCTGGGGGAGTTGGGATTGCTGAAATCGCTGAAGTCGTTGTTGCTGATGAGAGCTCGCCGCGACGCTGAATAAGAAGGTGCAGCCCTTGGGTCTTGGTACACAGCAAACCGCCTTCGGAAAATAAATCCCTGCCGCATCTTGTAGCCCGCAAATCCTACCAGTACGATAAAGAGCGCTGAAATGGTCGCAAAGGCAATGTACATCAACTCTTGGGTGGCATCAGTCCCGTCACTTTCGTCGTCCAACGATTGTGGCGTAAGCAGGTTTCCCGTAGAGATATCGTTGTGTTTGTACAACGAGCTCATACAAAGAAACGGCTTGGATTCAAAGCAATCTGTGGGGGACATGGTCGCCCTTGCAACGTTCAAAGCCACGCAGGCTCGCTGTTGGGTGTTTTCGGGATCCCACTCAAAGTACGAATGTTCCGTAGAAAGGTTTGCAAGGTTGTAGGATCCATCCACCCAAACTGACTCCATCTGCGATGACTGCCATAAAATCAGTTTCTTGTACACCGGAGGCAGGAGCATGTAAACCACCGTGCTGAACACAGACGATGAAGGGAAAGACGCAAGCTTCCCAGCATGAAACATGCTGGAGCAAAATGATTGGGCGTTGTCCCAGGTACTAAGATTTGAGGAAAACAGCTCGTAGACTCGGTCGTCATGAGTGTACTGTGATACAGGGTCCTGACCTGCAGCGCAAGCACACAGTCTTGCGACTCAATGCTCTGATGGGGTCTGCAAAGTGTGTTCAAGCATGGAGCGTGCTGTTGTGTTCCTCCTGGAAACGCTCGGAATGGCATTTCGTCATTCGGCATATACAAGGAGTGAAAACATGTTGAAAACACACACACACACACACACACACACACACACACACACACACACTTTAAAAAAGAAAGCAAACATTTTGGAGGACGGAATGTGTGGGAAGCTCAGGAACCCAAAAGTATGTACACTTGGTTCGTGTTGTAGGCTCAGGAACCACTACCGTTGAGCAAGAGGGCACATGATAAATGCTGGAAATGGATTTGAGATGGCACAGTAGATAGCGTGTGTACCCCTATCCCCCAAAAGTCAATTTTGGCGCCAAATACTGATGTCGAAGCAAGAATTTGTTAGTCTGATCGTCTGACACCGAAAACTAGGCTCAACACTCGAATTGAACAAAAACATGACCGATCTGCACCGGGAAATTGCGGTGCTGACCTTCTTGACGGATCATCGCTTTGCACTCCTCATCCGAGCATGTACTTGGATTTTTGCAACGTGCCTCACAACACTCAAGGATTGTGCTGGTGGCACTGCATAATGGAACACCCAAAGGACACAAACAATACAAATCACTTGCAAATGTTTACAATGAATCATGTGCGCTTACGGCGTGCACTGTAAAAACATCCATAGAAACCCTGTGTGAGTCGTGCAGGTGTGAACACATGGAGAACTTGGCATGCCGAGCCCGCTTCCATTTGTTGAGTATATGGTTGAAAATGGAGTGCATTCCAAGAATACTATTGTAACTAAAGCACTCATAGAAGTATTGTTGCATGCGTGAAGAAAAGGGTTCTTGCACAAAGTGCTCATGACAGATGAAATCACATGTGAGGATGGTGACTTGAATTCAGCACGACGGATGATTTTAATGCACATGCGAAGCACTGTTTGACAAAGACGTCCTAAATCCCTGATGCGTATTTGGTTGTTCAAATCATAGCAGCCATGCATCGAATACATCCAAGAAGAACGTTGATCCTTGGGTGAGGGCCAGTACGTCTGCATATCTGCTCACCTCCAATGGGGCTTGATATTGTTTGTAAGATCTTCCAAAGTCAAGTTTATGTTGCCTCCGGGCACAGGACTGCTGGGCAAGGCTATGTGAACGTCATCGATTTGGAATCCCTTCCCATGACCAACGTTACGTAGTGGCCACGAGCACATGCCACGCTCCTGTATACCCAAGCGCTCCGGTCAAAATTGTTGCCCACTAGATTGTCACAATTGAGATACTGCCAGACAAAAGGTGTGGGCCATCTATACCTAGTTTTTGTGACTATCAGGCATAGTCATTGCGAAGCAGCCCTTGTTGATAGTGTTCGCATGAGAGCACATAATTATTCATGGATAAAGTGTTCGACAGCACACCCGGGACCCATGACAGCATCAAGTGAGGGCACATGTGAGTACGGTGCAAAGTGAAATGACCGCAACCATATCGCAAATCACGAAAAGATCTCCTAGAGCCTTGTTGTTCTGTGAAGTTCCTGTAAAATTGCGATAAAGGAAATCAAGACAACGTGATTGCATAAGTGAAAATTAATGATGGCGCATCACTAAGCCAAACGCGCCCCCACCTGTTGAAGCTCACACCCTTCGCAGTGCGAGCTCTCACCTATCGTTCCACAAATCCAATTCTTCCATGAAGGTGCAAGAGCGCACGCACCGTCATGTTGTGGTGCTCTATGCTCCCACACCCCTCCCGGCAGAACCAGGAGATGAAGAAGGGCTTGCGCATCGCCGTGGTGTACAGGGTCCTTGATAAAGCCCTGTAAATGCTGGAGAAGGAATCCGACAAGCTGATGTTGTTCAGCTTGTAGGCCATCTCGCTGGTGTCGGTGAAGTCGTAGGCGTTTTGCACAATAAAGCCCGCAATGAGCACATGTCCGGGATGCACGACAGAAAACCTCGTGTTGTACCATTGCATGTGCACCGGGTGCACCACCTGCGCATGCACGATGTGGTCGGCGGGCACCACCACCAGAGTGCGCTGGATGAGCTGCCAAGAGCACAGCGGGGCCGCGATGCGTGAGCACTCATTTTGCCCATGCTCTCGGAAGAAGTCGCCCTGCGCAGGCAGCGCGCAAGCACGTGCATCCATCAACTCACACACTGGGAAAACGCGGATGCAAGTCGCTTCCGAAGTGGCGCAGAGCCTGTATGGCTCCTCAATCATCATGCTGTCCAGAAACAAAGCTCATGAAACCAAAAATGTGAATTGGAATTGACCCGAGATATTAACGGTGAACTGAGCGATTGGAATGGTCACTCGCTTTTCGAAGAATTGCTGGCAAGTATAGGACATACGTCATGGGCCCCTGAGATCCCTAAGGTACCGGTTGAAAATCTTGGAAGCAGTCGGGCAATCCGGCATGGGATTTGGGCATGCAGGGTATCGTTGATGGATCCAGTGGCATACACGTTCAAATACAACAGCAAGGGGGCAAGGTGTCCTGTCACGGTGTTGATTCGTTTGGGCATGGGGATTCAACTTTGACAGTTCAAGTTCTAGCAGAGAGTCATACATTTTTGAAAAGTTCTGTAATGGCTGACGAGAAGCATCATTCCGAGCATTCGAATGGGGCGTGAAAGAGTACAACACACCCCAGAAAATTTAGTCTAACCACACCATACCAAATACTACAGCATACTGGGTTAAATCAGCCAACCCCTGCTCACAGCCCATAGCAATGTTACCTCTTTGCTGCAAACTATGCTTTGCGTTGTTCACGAGCCATGGCAAATCCAAGGTACAGCAATCACATACAAGGCAACAGGCAAATGACAAACTGTATCAACCCTCCAGATTGCGGTTGAATTTTCCGCTTGCCATATAAGGTCCTGTGCTCATGTCTCTAGCAAAATCGCATGAAACTCTTTCGCGAGCACATGTGGTGGACATCCACGGCATGTTGTGATAGCGCACGTTTTCCATCCTAACATTGCTGTGTTTGACTGCGGCGTCAGTTCAGTATCCAATACATCACGGATTCTTGGAAAACAAAGACCTAGGGATAGTTCTGCACTAGAACAGGCGAACGAGGGCACAATATTTTGTGGAAATAGTGGAACAGATTTATATCATGGATAATACAGAAACGCTGTGAACCCTATCCATGCTGGGCAGCCAAATTACGAATTAATTCGAAAATCCTTATGCGTGTTCATGTACATAGTGTTCCTGGTGATGTGTCCCTCGCTTCAGTTACTTCATGTCTAAACCAAAATCAATGAAACAACGCACACACCAACACACACATCAATTTGCATAATCCAAGCTATGGCACCCATTTGTGTGGCCACTGCATGGTGTCATGTATTGCACAGCGTGTCTCAAAAAAGTGGTGAGAAATTAATCCTGACGAACAACATCTACTCCATATCTGTGAGGGAACGTGCGCCAGAGCGCTGGAGAACATGTCAAGTTGTGACACTCAAAAATCACGCAAAAGGTTCGACCAACAACCTGCAAATCACTTGTGAGGACCACTTCCACAGCTGGACTAAAAGACAAACTGAAAAGCACTGGCGCACAGTCGCTGCTTAAGACAGTACGAAGGGTCCATGCAACCTTTACACCCAATGAAAAAAAATCTAAATGCAAGTTGTCGTAGCAAACAAACCACGAATTTGAACGGAAATACATAACAATGAGTTGTGCAACACGAACTAGGTGGTGGTCACAAATTTCACACTGAGTCAAATGCCAAATCAAATTCCTTCACATCAACCTTGAACCCTGTGGACTTAGTCAACACATACATTTTTCGCACAGCATGATTTCCTTGAGAGATGTATTGAGCATCTCATTCTGATCATCTGAAGTTCCATCTCTGTACCAGAAGTAACCCATATCGTACCTCAGGTGCCCAGTAGTCTTCAGTTAATGCTAGTTTGCCAACACTGACAAATATACAACTAACATTTGGATGCAGGATTGCAGCAGCCAGCTGTCTTTCGTCGTAAACTTGCTTGCGTTCACCATCGTTTGGTGCGTACAACTCACACAGCTCGGATGCATGCGCATACTGTGTGCAGTCCCCTCCAAGGTGAGATGCCTCAGTGTCAAGTCACCATCAAGAACCTTCCATAGAGCAAACACAATACAAGCAAAAAATCATATTTCATACTTGTTATACAAAAAGATACAAAGTGACTTGGCCCGTGCGATATTTCAAACTTTCGCATCAAGCACCGATCATTGATCGAAAATCGTGACTTATTCTATGAAAAATACATTCATCAACCTGAAAACGACGGGTTGCTCTTTGCGCACTGGAAACCAGTAAACCAGGTTGGGAAAATCTGTTTCTGCGTCAACTTGTACGCGTATGTTGCGAGGTATGACTCGAATTACATTCGAAAGCGATGTAGCATACATACGCGTGAAAGATCATCCAAGCGAACCTCTTCAAAAGGCGCAGCCAATCCGTTCGCAACTCTCAATATCAAGCCGTAAAGCAGCAGCGTTAGCACGAAGAAAACGCCCCCAAATCCATTTGTGCTATGCGCCTTGCACGTGCCAGGCGGCACCTGTTCAGCCCACAACACATAAGACACCATCGACCTACATGTGGAACTGAAACTCCATACACTTGATTGCTGTCCGGGTTACGATTTGCATCGTGCGACAGCTCTCACGTGAGTGCTTCAACATGGAATACGTGCGAGAAGGCTGAACGCACCATTTGCAAGCGGCGGACAGAAACGCTCTCCGTTGCTGTCGTTTCAAAGCTTAGGGTTATTTCGGGTAGACCTTGAAATAGTGGTATAGTATCACCTTCTACGGTGGCGGCGTGGCTTCATTGATCTCGCACGCGCGGGAATGACGAGCTTGAAGCAGGGCCCTGGTCGTGTTGCGGTCGCCCACGGACGAAGCGGGCCGATCAAACAAACCTATGTATCCTCGAGATAGAATCGAACACAGTCACGATAAGCCACCTGGCAGTGCTGTGTGGATACTTTCATCGGGGCCTGTAGACACCTGCGCGCGTGCTTTTTGGATGTGGACCTGCATACTCATCCCTTGGTCCGGGGGGATGAGTGTTCCAGTTGCGATCTTCCCTGTGATTGGACAAGATGGCGAGCTTGTTCTCCAAGCTTCACGACTCTGTCAGCGCAGGTGATGAGAAGGTGTCCAGAGGGTGTTAATGCTGTGAACCCATACATCCTGTACACTCAACGATACACGTGCCAGGATCATTTCTAAAGAAATACGATGGTAAAATTTTGCCACCGGCTTGGCGGGCTTGTGTTGGATGGGCGGGTGAATATACCGATCGCCCAACCCCCAAAAAGAATTGAGATGATAAATATTGGGTCGAAAGACGATAAGTCGCAAATGTAGAGGGGACAAACACTGTCCACGCATCTCTGAGGAGCACGATATCAGCAAAACACTTAGCAAGACTGATAGCATGTTCGATATAGCTGACTATTAGGTGCAAACTTAATTACATCGAGTCCTTGACTAATTGCAACTTGGGTGCAAAATCGTGCGTACATGTAAATAAACCCCCCTTTAAATCGGTGGGTGGAATTATTCATTCATAAAGGTTATGCGGGATAAAACGGAATGAATGTCCAAACAAACCATGGATAGTGATATGAGGAATGTCCTTATGTGTCACTATACAATCACAACGTTGCCAAATTGATCGGGACCTGCTACAGGCTGGAAACCGAAGGCGCGTCCATAAACCACGTAATCATGAACAGGAGTGAATTTGAACTTGCGGTTGGTTCGAAAGGCGCATGCCGCTTCTTGAACATGTGGCGGGGCGTTTTCACACCGTAGGGTGCAATGCACGGAGGCATTATGTTCTGTCATCGTGCTAGAAATATCGCATAGAGCCAAGTAATATGCGATAGCAACTACTCTGAATAGCATCTAGGAATCATGGTAATGGAGGAATGTAGCACTGCGAATATGTGAATTGATAGTACATATCGGGACGTTGGT
>NHOP01001229.1:0-11397 GCA_018697155.1 Pyramimonas parkeae | reverse complement strand
CTGACAGGCGGCCCGCCGCGTCCCCTGGCCATGTCGTTCTTGAACATGTTCACTGCCGTCTCCAAATTCACATAACCATGTAGCGCGCCCGCCATCCCCTCAGCAGCCCCTCCTGCTACAGTCGGCCTGGACGCCGAATGCGCGTCTGTTCCTTGGCCCCCGCCCAACCCTGTCCCGAGCCCTGCAATGGAGAAGGTGGGTGCTGGGGAAATGACGTCCCCGTGGGGCTGCGGAACAACAGGCAGAGCGCCAAGGGGGGGCGTCGCGGTTGGGGCGCACGCCGGTTCCTGATGAAGGGCACAAAGCAGAAGTGTCGTGAATTCTGCGATTCTGGGGTATGAGCAAATGGCATTCAGAGCACAACCCGCAGTCATGCAACTGGCTTCGTTAATTTCCCTTGACATGCGCATACGACTCCGCTGCAGGTTTGGCCAAAGACAGCCCAGCTTGTGCATTGAACAACGCTTGACAAGAATATGTCTCAAGGGGGGGAATATACGGAGACAAATATGCAACAAGGTGGACTTTTGATCAAGACATCAGGGTTATGTGTGCATGGAGGGGAGGTCGGATTGTCCTTTCAAAGCCCAACTTCGCAGACGACACCTAGACGAAGAAAAACGCACCAATTGAAAGAGATACTGTGGTGCTCCATGTGACGACCAAAACACAGCTACGAATCAACCTCATGACCTGCGCGCTGGCGCAGTACATGCTCGCAAAGGCAAATGACACAAATGAGACATACATTAAATCTCTTGGCATGTTCGCACGCACGCAGACTACATCAGGTACACTCACCGCATATCATCGACGGCCTACATAAATGGGGAACTAGAAGATTCAAATCAAATGAAAAGATTGACCCAGCAACAAGCAACCATTGAGATCAAAACACGTCAACAGCAAGCCCTACAAGCTCATGCACAGCGCTCGAAATCTCAGACAAACGGCTTATCCACACGCGTACGCATGGAGGCGGACACACGCACCTGAGCGTTGCCAGTAGCAGTTACTCGCTTGGATCCTGGGCGCTGCAACGACGGGTGGCAGTATACGCATCGCTTGAACATTACGGAAACCATCTGCAGCGGGAGCACGACCACAACAAGTATACATGAACGCTCTTGCCAGAAGGCTGTGCCTTAAACCAACACAAAAATGGTGCTGGTGGCATCATATTCTATCACAATCCTGAAACGGAGAACAGCTTTGCTGCAAAACTGCGCACACGCATGTACCTCATGTCTATCCTGATTACCTGGCTAAATTCTAGCATCATGGAGTGCATGATATGGGTTCAAAGTCCTGCTACCTATGAACAGTGCCTTCATGAAGCAGGCCCGAGCTCTTGCGGTTGTATATTGAAACGCTTTAGTGATGAAAGGCAGAATAGCAACTAGTTTGAGCGTCTTCACATCTTGCGCAAGAATGGGACATCGGCCCCACCCCCTTGCCCTTGTCAACTGGACCAGATTTCACTCACAAGGTAAGCGCACAAAGAAAGGTGCACACATTTTTGCTTACACAAACAAAGAGTTCAGATCGCATGGAAAACTAGGTCTGCGAAGCATATGCTGTAGCTCTGTAAAGTCATCATAAAGCTGTACATGCGCCTGACGTGCAACGGTGTACCCAGATATTCCCCCAGCAACGTGATCAGTTCACCACTAGTCACAAGGCAACGGATTAGCTTACATCCAACACACACATATTGAGACCAGCAACCACAACCAAATCTGGTTGCTGAGCTCAGTGCGCAATCTGTGCGTAGCGAATACCGTTTGTGGAGCGGCTTCTTCTGCCGTGAGGTTATCGAGACGTTGGATCTCTCATTACACTCAATATATCGAGTACTATTCTATTCCTTATTGTGCCTATATCACTCAATCTAACTGCTAGTATCTAATCCCATCTAGTACTATGCCATGTACTAGTACTATCACACACCCTTGAATAGCAAGAGGTGCTAGTTCTGCCATGTCTTTTTTCCATTTGTCTTCCCTCGTCATGTAGAAGCTTTTGCGAAAAAGTACCTTTATTTCACTTTGTTTAATAGCTTGGTCAATATGTATGCAACATTTTCTTCAATGCTAATGACTTCAATTTGATGATGCCCTTGTTGTTGTAGTCTTTGAACATGCGTAATCAAAGACCAACATGCTTTGATCTCTTATTGGTGACTAGATTGTTGACATAAATCATTGCCCCTTGGTTATCCACATGAATATGCAATCTGCACAAACTCGTTCACAAAGTAATCGATCCAGATGTTGGATGTTCTGCTGACAGTCATTCATGAGCTATGCCGGCAGATAGGTTGTGGTACACTTCCAGCGGAGTATGACTTGACCAGCAAAATGCCAGTGTGTGTCAGGTTAACACAATGGAATAAAGCAAGTCGTTCGCATGACACGCTTCAATAATGGGCAAAGCAAAATCACAGCAGAGTGTGCGGTCCAGACGGTCACGATGCAGCATCAGAGATTCGTATCAAAATCGATAATCGTGTAGGGATGCAGCTACAAACAGTAGCGTTCCCATTCATGCCACCGTTCACAATCGGCGCATGGCAACACACCAAATAGTCCTCAGCGCACGGGGCATTGCAAACGAGCGCTGAAGTGAAAGCCACTGTCTCGTCTAAGCCGCCCAGAGAGAAAACCTTCCCATGCTTCCGAGCCTGAAATAGTTCCCGGTCCAATCACTATGAGCCTACACATCTGAATCCGCAGACATGACAAGATTGCGTCAAAACATGCACCCAAAAATTCAGACTGCGCAGTTTTGAAACTGCGCAGTGTAAGTTCTGGAGTACCAAGTTGAGAACGATCATCGAACAACATGCCCCGGCGGCACCAGAACTATACTAGCACATATGTAATGTGCCCCTCTGATTGCCTGAATTGCTGTTGGATCACAGCCCTCCTTCGTATACCCATATACAGAACCCACTGGGATATGACCACTACCAGCTGTGCAGGAAGCCACATTAATGAATTATACCACACACGTATAGCGCAGCAAGACCGTAGCTTGACTAGATATTGATACATGCTAGCTACATAAATCTTCACGCTGACTTGTATTTCTTATTGACATGCGTCAATCGAGTTGTGACCAATCAATTTACAATCCAATATGCTTGAGAGACCTTCTTCATAACACCTGCGGACGAATGTCGCTTCCTCACGTGCTTTGACAGAGGCAATTGTAACCACTTTCCAACAGAGGCACTGAGAAATTGATGTCAAGAACCGGTAAACAATTTTTTTGTAGGAAGAGGCACTGGCAAATCACCTTATGGCAGTTCTCGCACTTTACAAAGGCGCTATCAGACTTGCGTTCTCTGTAGATCTTGTCCGCGAGCTGTTGCAAGCGGTTTGTCTGAGCGTCGGGAGGGACCAGCTTGCGTCGAGCCACTGAGCTACGCTTCTCCACTTCTTCCCCCTCCAAGGAACGCTTCTGCTTAGCACGGGAGGGCACAGAGCGAGTTGCCGGAAGGGTGGCCACCGCCTGCTTTGCAAGCACAGATCCTCCTGCAGCCTGCAGGAGCCACCACAGCCAAAACGTCAATGTCCACAACAGCATTGGTTGTGGCTATAACACACGCTCGAAATGTCGCAAGCACCTGGCTTGTGATGCCCCGGGAGGTAAAGAGTCTGCTCCATCAAGAGTTGCACAAGAGTGTTCAAGGGAGATACGTGCAATGCATCATTGAGGAAGAAGCAAAGCACAGCTTTCACTTTGTAAACAAGCAAAAGTGAGTTTTCTCACAACACTACAGCCGCCCTTGATATCGATGCACAAAGGATGCCCCTATAAACGCTTCAGGATGGCGTTGAGAACAAAGAGGGTTGTCCAGCTATAATAACCATTTGGTAGGGCCAAGTTGACCACATAAAGCCGTGTATTCGATCACTGTTGTGCAAGATTATTACCTCAACCCATTGCCAACCACATTGAATGAACGGCCACCTGGTTGGCAAGGGATCTTTGCATATGAATGGCCAAAATCGTTGCCAGCATCTTTCAATGGTTCAAGGCACTGAGTCCCCTGCCTGTATCATATCTCAGTTCCAGCACGTTCAGGTACAAGTGTCATCAAATCACGATATGGTTCTCTCCTTCTCTGCAGAGCACTCACAACGATCTCTAAATAAAGAAAGAGAGAACTAAAGAAAGCTGGTCTGACACTTCCAATGACATGGCTATACTTTGCGACATGACTCTTTCCCAATGGGCGGGGAGCCATGTCGACAGAATCGAGCGCTTAGTTCTATCAATGCATGGGTTACCTTTTGAAAACCACGTATCATGGCAAAACACATGTTGCGTGGACCAAGCACAACGCATCGCGCCATCCCCGTCAGGATAGTCTGCTGAGATGTGGGAATCCATATGAAACAAACTGTTTGTACGTTTCAGAAGCTATCAGCATGAATATGAATACATGCAATGTACATCCATACAGGGGCAGCATCCCTACCCACTGGTCCTAGAAACATATCCACCGATTCAAATGCGAAAATCCATGTACCAAGTCTAACACATATTGCGGGAAATCCAACAAGACGCATACTGCGAGCACTGTTCGGGTAGGGATTATCTTCTCATTGGTGCACGTGCATACTGTATACGTTGTAACGTTCACTCAAGATGGCAGTTGGGGATTGCAGCGCAAGTTTCGGGAAGTGACACGTTTCAAGCGTTCCAGTTTCCAAATGTCAACGCACATCGCACACTACGACAGTGAGCCTGCACATCTGGGGTTGCACCTGTGACCCTCTGTCAGTGCTGCTCCGGGAGCGGGCCTGCTCAGCTCTGTCCTGCCTCCTCTCATTTTTGGCTCTGGCTGTAAGCGCCTTGTTGCATTCCGGGCACACTGAGGTGCGAGACGCGATGGTCTGCAAGTACGCTCACAGTGGAACCACCCAACCAACACCCCATCCACATGAACGCACACCAAGGAGAACGCACTTGGAGTTCTGAGGAGTCTTGTTCTGAGGAGAGAAGAAGAGACAGGGAGCGCGCCGGGACCAAACCCTTTGCGACGTGCGTCCATAAGTATGCGCTTGATCTTCACACAAGTTCAAAAGGTTGGATATCAGCAAGCGCCTTGCACTGCAATATGCTGTGGTAATGTGTTGGAGCCGGCCCGGTAAAGCAGCTCCAAGTATTCAGGCAACTGGTACAACCACTGGTGTTTCAGAGGCGATGTGAGTACCAGCGTAAATGGAATTGATGCATCGCCGGCTGACAGAGAGACTTCCCACAACTGGACAAAATCTCATGAACGCAGGGCTGGACTTGTATATCTACCAGCTTAGCTGTTTGATGTTGGCACATCTCACAGAACATTCCAACACGAATCCGATCTCCGACATCATTCTCGCCATATCTGCCAACAATCCACCTACAATTTCACATCGTCCACCAAAACAACGCATTGATAGCAGCATCCTATTCCCACCCAGTATTCACCCACAACGATCACTGCAAACTTCTGCCCACCGGCCTACCTACATATCACGCACATCAGAGCTCGGTTTTGCGGCCTCAGTGCGTTGTTCCGATGCGTCAGAGCAAGCTTGAACCACACGCACGCGTCGCTCACTCGCACCGCGTTACAGGCTGGACATAGCTTCCATCCCTTGCCCGGCTTGGTTGGGTAATGCTCATCGTCTTGCGGGCACGCCTCCCTGCCAGTTGCCTGGTCGCGCCACCTGCGGTAAGGCCTCCGGGGGGGCAGGCCCGTTGCCTGGCTGCGATAGGCGGGTCGCGGGGCGGATGAAGGCGCTACGCTGTTGGCATTCATCATGTACAGCAGACGCGCGGGGATGTCCCTACGCCTACGCCCCATACCAAAGACGTTCACATAGCCTGCGCTGAGCTGTCTGTGCCGAAGCGCAAAATTCACTTACAAACCAGCACAAGGATCAGACAGCGCCTTGATGCCTGTATACTGAAAAATAATGTACGTTGATCCAATCAATAGCAGCGAACCATTGTCGATCATCACTGCTGTCGCATTGGCCATGGAGGGAAGAGTAAAACCAGGCATTGAGGACAGTCTGCGTTGCAATGGGGATGCAACCTTGAGCAATGGGCCCAGGATAAGCGGCTGTTAAACTGAGCCTCAAATCCCAAACAAGTGAGAACTCTCAACCTTCACGCGCTCCACAGCCCGCTCTGCCAAAGCACTGATGCTCTACATTACATCTACAGCGACAAGAGAAAAACAACTTTTGTCATCTTGACGGTGAACAAAATTCCTTGTGCTACCAACCACGACGAGAGCGGGCAGAAACGTACCGAACGCGTGCTTTAGCGCGCAACTGATCCAGAATCTGCGCGTGCGGGAGGGGGCCCGACTCCATCATAGTCGTGAACTGAGCCTGCCAGTGGGTGATGCGATCCGGGTTCCTCGGGGCGGTTCTGTCGTATCGCGCCTGCGCAGCAACCAACCGCACAGATGCCCTTAGAGACGTGAGACACGTTTTCGCACTTGAGATCGTCACCAGGTTATGTGTACGATACAACAACAGTTGCTTGTGGATTGATTGAAGGTAGGCTGATGTGAATCGCAGTGCTAAGTTTGCCAATTTTGGTACTTGTGGGTTTGCTATGGTGAGTTGATTGCGATAGATTCATATTGGTGCACCTTGCCTCATTTGAATCAGATTGAGCTGACGATGTTGTAACACACGGCAAGATTTGCGATGATGCATTACAGAATAGGACCACTATCCGACGACTCACATCAGTGGAACCGCATGCAGGATGAAGTTCAGGGCATCAAGACGGGTACTTCACGGAAGATCCGCATGTAAGTTTCAATATTCTTCATGATATACGTTTATCCAAGTGTGACCTTTTACTTCATCATCCCAGATGCTGGAGCGGACATGCTTGGGAACAACAGCGACTACATCTTCAGGGATGCACCATTACGCAGAGCTCATACGCCAGCATCCGACACCATATGCAACACACTTAGCATTTGTTTCGTTTGCGAGAACACAGGCAGATCGGCAGGCTGCTCTGATAGGGATAGCGGGATACAATCTCCTTGGATCATGATATACAATCGGATCTGAAGGTCACCATGTCAAATAAGCACGCGATTCGGCTGACATGGCTCCCTTCCCTTTGGGTGAGGATCTTGTGCCTTAATATGCACAAGCATGACCATCAATACCACAATCCCGGATACTGCAGCAGACATGCTTGGGAACTACTGTGAACAAATCCTTGGGGATTAAGCAACTCTCGGAGCTCGCAATTTGGCATCGGACAATTTATGCACAACATTAGGTGTTTGCTCGTGTGGGCATGCATGGATCAGCAGAGTTTGTGGATGGGGGTGACAAGATACATTCTTCCTAGATCATACCCGGGCTTGAGAGTTACCTTGAAAACTCGGGTGTCATATCTTAACACATGTTGCATGGTCCAAGGAGAACGCATCTCGCCATCCCCATCAGCATGTTCTGCTGATCTGTGTAAATCCATTTGAAACAAACTCTGTGTGTGTTTCAAATGCATTCAGCTGCGGGCCCGTAAGCTCTGCTTGTTCCCGCTCATCCGAGGAGTGTACATGGGTGAGGACACGACTGTTTCCAGAAACAGCGGGATGTCATGTCAATTGAAATGCGCGCTAAGCTCCATCGCCACACAGGACAACCTTCAGAACCAGCATATTCAGTCTAAAGCGATGTTGTACGATTTTAGGAAAACTTATCTGTGTAAGTCTATAGAAAACATAAAGCATGCATGTACATGTATCCAATACAAACAAATAAATATTTACAAACATATGAATATTTACAAACATATGAATATATACAAACATATGAAGAATGGGATATAACCCCTTTCAGCTGGCCGGAAAGCCATCAACTAATCACATAGTGGAACTCCGTTACCTGGCAATGTCACTTCAAGGAACAGTTCACCAATCCTACCACATATCGAAGATGCAAAATATAGATCTTGTAGGATTCGCCCCAAAGAATCAATATCAGACTCCCTGCAGGGACACTGTCATGCACACCAGAGCATGCACCTTGATGGCATGTTTTTGCGTTAAATTGATGACTCCAATACAGGTTTCGCATGCGAGCTCCTTCTGCTGGTGCATCTCTGGAAAAACTACAGGCACGTATGAAGTTCATACAGAAATACACCAGACCCAACATAAATTCAAACTGCTGGAAGAGAAAGGACGAGAAGGCCATGTTAATAGTCAAATTTGTCCACGATGGCTCCTGTTGTTGCTATTGGAGGATGAAAGTGCTGCTCCTCCACCTGCTCCATCTCCATCAACCCCTTGCGCGTTTTCATCCGACCCTGAAGTGGGGCCAGGCAGGAAATTGCTGCACAACGGTTGGGGTACCAATACCAATCACATGAACGCATCGTTCCTGCAGCTCGACTTGGCCCTATTCTTTACGAATTGGATATCTATAGCGCAGTGTCCATGAAAAATGCACTCTGTAGAGACGTGGCGAAGGGGAGAGTCGTACTTTGCAAGGCACGCGCGGGCAATGGGGCAGCCAGCGGCTGATGGTGCACTCATAGCACTTTTCGCAGTGGGGCTCCCCTCCCTCGTCTTCGCCCATCCCGTCGCCGCGCGGGATTTGTTCGACTTTAGAACTCTGAGCATCGTTTGTGATGGGACCCATCAGCTCCATCGCCATTGCTTGCATGGCCAGCGCCGCCTCCTCCTCCTCATTGAGTTCGGCTGTCAGGGTGAGGCAAGTGCAATTCAAGGAAACGCAAGGCGGAAGGAGACGTTCAAGAAGTTGGGGTGAGAAACACCAACATGGGTTGATGAGCCCAGAGAAGCCATCAACAAACATCAACTTACATCAACTTGTGTGCACATATTGAAAATCAACAAACAAGGAAAGCATCAAGCAAACGAAACATAGTCACATCATGCAATTGCGCTGTTAAATTCAAAGCTAATTTGAAGCTGGACCACAAAACATTTTTCTTGCGTGAACGCGTTCTAAACTCCAATATGTTGCGTATAATCTTCTCCAAGAGAAAAGCCGCAATGGTGATGGCATACACAGTATCTTTAGATGTAGAGCAGCTCTCACCCTCGCTGTCGTCACGCCTTGTAATGGATGGATCCTTGTTGACCGAACCAGTCGCTTCAGCGTGGGCGCCTTCCTTCTCATCTGGGCCTCCAAGGGCACCCGTCTCTCCCACAGCCTCCACCTTGATCCGATTGGTAGGAATCGCACCTACACAACCCAGCACGACCTTGTGTTTGTAAAAAAATTGCACACAAGACAATACGATCAAGACAGCGCTGTCAAATTGAATCACGAAGCTGCAACACGCGAGTTTGGAACTTCGAACCAAACTAGCGGTGAGCTGCACATTGTGGTCTGCAACCGAAAAGTGGGAAGAAAGTGCATGTCGCGTCAGCATGCGCGACACCTGGCACACCAACATCATCTCAGTCTGTGGAGCTGATAGGTCAAGGGCTCCTGCTCCAGGTAGGGGCGCGGGCGTGTTTGCTAGGAGTGATATCATCCTTGGCTTTTAACGTCGAGGGTGAACGTCCCAAGCGCAAAAGCATGACAATCTGAACCAGATGTTAGAACACGCATGCATTACTTGCAGCCCAAACCATAGCCACCCAATTTTTAAGGAGCATTGCACCATCCATGCGTTTGGCAAGGACTACGCCCCGTCGTCACCCACCTGTTGCTGCATCCTCCTCCGCCTCCTCCTCCAAATCTTCGTCGCACTCCTCCTCCTCCGAATCTTCCTGCTTCGCGGTTGTCAACGCGCGGCGCCCGCGCGGCGCATCCGCCAGAAACACAACCATGTGCAGGGGCAGGTGCACCCACTCAAAACCTGCGCCGTGGTCGTAGCGCACAAGGTGTTCACCCGTATGCGGGTCGAACCGCTCAACGCGCGCCGAGTACAGAACCCCGAGGGCAGGTGGCTCCGTCCACAGCAAAGCGATGCGTCGACCTTGCAGACGCACCTGCGCGGATCAAGTGTGCATGCACCGCCGTCATCCAACCAACCAGACCATCAAACACCCCGTCGCGCGTCCCAGCGGGAAACTTTGACTCGTGCAAGTTGTGTTGTTCGACATCATCGGACGCTGTTTGAAGTACACGAGAGTTCCATGCAATTCTACGATGAAGAAGTCTATACTGTCCACTCGTTAACCGGTGAAGTTGAGCCAAGGGCTGATATTTGGATCTGCATGCTGTCCTGACCATATCCAGGATCCTGAAGTCAGTTCAAGGGCTGAAGCGCGCCCAAGTCTTTGAAGTTCCACGCTCGCACACCTGAAGAAAATGCTCTTCAGAACGCCGCAGCAAGTTGTGTTTTGCCAGGCGCGAACCGCGCTAAAGTTTCAATACTAGCGATGCGCGGAAAAGCCCAAAGATAATTGGACCCTTGTTCTTCTCCTCGATAATAAGTTCTTTACTTGAGGAGAAGAACAAGGGCCTTCTCCTTGTTCTTGTCTTTCAGAGTTTTGGGGTACCCCCCACCCTCAAGCCACAGTTTAGGGTACCCAGAACCCTAAACCCTATAATGGTTGATCCGAAACAGCGCAAGATAGTATCAGCTGGGATTGTAGCCTGTCACTACAGGCAACCAAGGAGCGTGAGGCTACAGCATGCGCTGACCCTGCGCCGTGAACAATGTGAGTTGCGGAATTCATTTGTGATGTTTTTGCTTCCAATGCTTGTCCATTTTCTAAACCCAAAACCCTAACAGCCAATATAGCATTTGCAAGTATGGTTGGACTTTTCAACTCAAAGTCTAGTAACCTGTTCAGCCTCACTCATTCTACATTTTATGCAGAGGTGCACCTGGTTCTGAAGGAATGTGCCCAGAACGCGCATGATTTGCCCCCATGACATGCGCGGGTGGTTGCGGCACCACCCCTCCCTAGCCTTGACCGCCGACTTGTGCGACGTCGTCTTGGTGTAGCCTCCATGCCTGCCAGTAAGGAGGGAAAGAAGATCATTGGCAGTGAGAGACACAAAAGGGCTGGGCAGAGTGCAAGTATCAAGAAAAAACCTGCCTGCAGAAACGACGCGCTTAAATTACTGGTCACCAGTTTTCTCTCGATCTCCGCTAGTGCGGATTGGGATCGATCTCGATCCCAACCCGCACTAGCGCTGACAAAGGGAAAGCAAGAGATGCCAGGTTTGGGGAGCCGAAACACTCAAACAAAACACGGCTGAGTCCAACCTGTATACCCAACCTACAAGGTCCTGCGTCCGTCGAACACTCAGATCATGGGGTCTGACCCTTACCCAACCTGCGCTGCCGTTAAGCTACCCGCGAAATGGCAAGCGGACAGAGAAGTACGGCGACACGCGGACAGTACCGAGGACGGCGGAGACG
>NHOP01001228.1:0-11400 GCA_018697155.1 Pyramimonas parkeae | reverse complement strand
CTGAACGGAGAAATACACAGAATCAAAAGGCTTCACTGATTCAGTGATACCACTGCCACGCAACAAAAACATGCGCGGATTGATATAGGAGGGACGGATTCGAATGTCCATAACAGGATCACACTGCAGCCCGTTGATGGAAAGATGGAAGTGGTAGCCGCCAGCAATAGTCGCATTACAAAATATCAGATATGGTCCCATGGTACTGTCGGTGAATATGCAGAGTGCTACAACACCTGCGGCAGATCCAATCCCTGATTCCACAACATTGGATAACCCTGCAAGGTGCGCCTCTAGGGTCACTGGGCGCCCAAATGGTGTGCGGGTAACGTCATTTCCGAATACATCTCTCAACTGGAGTTGCACCTCAGAACCTTCCCCAGCTATTGACGAAAAATCGGAAGCCGCGGCAGCAGATCCACTGGACGAGTACATGATGGATGTGGACGCATGAGCTTCTGCCGAGGCAACAAATGCCTGGAACGGCGAGCCCAGCAATAGCACATTATTCAGAGAGATATCAATGTGGTATGGCCGTACCAGTCCGTCTGCAAAAAAGAGCACTTGCTTGGCTTTGACTGCCACCTGGTACGAGCCATCGGGGGACCTGGTGACTCCGAGTACCTCACCCAGCCCTTCTCCCATTGGTGAGATGCTCACTGCCCAATCATCAAGCACTTCTGAGTCCTGCCTTAGTCCTACCTCCGTCACCGGCACAATAGTGGCAATAGAGACTTGACCTGCGATCATATGGGTCCACGCGCCATCTTGTATGAAGCTTTGCTGGGGGTCCGTAGTAGCAGGACGAACCTCCAGATCAAGAGGATTTGTCGACAACGGCTTGCCATTGATAGATATCAGCACACTGTAATTACCGGCATTGTAAACAGTGTACTTGATCATGTACGTCCCATCCATATTATCAGTGACTGTTCCAAACACCTGCTGAGAGCCTGGATCAGTACGGACGTTTAGCACCTCAAAGACAATGACATCGCCACCAATCGAGAGGCTATTTCCAAACACATCACGAGCAATTACAAGTGTGGCCATTTCCATGCTAGCGACACCTGCATTGAGGACTCCATTTGCAACGGTAGTGGTGGACTCGGAAGACGGTCCTGGCATTATCTGCATATTGGGTGATAGGCCGGCAGATTCAGCGTTTAGATACACCCTCAGCGAAAACAATCCAGCTCTGGTGAGATTGTAGCCAATTACAAAAGACGCGTCACCAGTACCAGGCGCATTGCAACTCAATGCAACAATAGATGGTTGTAGTGTGGGGACAGCAGCACTGATCTCTGCACGGCATTCCACTTCCAACAGCTGACTTCTAGACAGCTGGTTCCCAAGTGTGTCATATGCGGTAATCCAAACCATTGCTGCTCTCCCTACCTCACTGCTCTGAAGCCACGTGGCTGCAATTTGAGTCTTTGCCGGTGATAGGATACCAGCTTGCACGTCGACTGAAAAACTAGCACCGTTCTGAGTATATGCTGTGCCGATGATTTGTCCGCGCAGCGTCACATTAATCGTGTGCATGCCCGGATGGGAAAGTGTGACCCAAACATTGTACGCGCCTTCACTAGCATCTAGCTCTTGACGAACATCACCAACCTGAAGGTTTTGAAAGGTCGCACTCACCACGAAGTCGTCGTTGCGCAGAGTACCAAGAGAGTAGTCCTGTCGATTCTCCATGGCATCGTAGGCAAAAATGCGAAAATGTACCGGGGCACCTGCCTGAATGATGGAAGGAACCAGCAAAGAGGGATCAAAATGTGAATGAGCAGGACTTGTCTCAGCTGCATGGACAACAAAATACAGCGGCCATCCAGGCTCCATCGAAGGCACTGCGATGTAGGTATTATCCACCGTCACACTGTGCAGGTAACGCCCTTTTCGTGGGATTGAAAACTGAACTTCGTAAGTACCGTTATTGTTGTCAATCACCCTGTTACCAACTGTATCCATACCATATGTGCGCACTACATTTTCCAATGTGAGCATCCGAGTCGGAAAGGGGCATGTATCATCCGTTGTTTCGCAGGTGAATGACACATCGAATGCGATTCCTGCGCTTTTGGATAGTGGAATACCATGGAAGCTGACAAGAGAGATGGTGTATGTAGATGAGACACCTGCATACGCTTCAAACAGGTTGGGACCCTCTGCTGAGGACTGCGAAATCGACAGCTGCCCTGCGTTTTCTCGTACAGTCAAGAGAAAAGGGCTCTTGTACGGCTGGAACCCAGCGAGATCTTGATTCAATACCAAAGAAACAACATAGTTTGCGGCCAAGTTGGCGGAATACTCAACTGCGTACGTGCCGTCATGATTGTCCCGAAGCCACATGCTCATTTTAGCCGCAGTCCCGAGAGTTTCAGGCCTTGCAGATATCTTGAAGGGGTGACCGCCGGCACTCAGCCTATTTGAGAACCGGTCCCGAGCCTCAATCAAGAACGTGGTTGTTGTATTCACAGCCGCCCCCTCAAGACCTGGACCACGAAGTCGAGTCATCTGAGCACTTGGGTAAGCCCCCACCACTGGCACGAAGAACGGTGACGACTGGACGTGGTCGCCCCCTGAGGGTGGTCCACATGTCACACCAATGGCTAATGTCCCGGAGACCTCCATCATGTACACCACCTGGTACGCTGCCGCGCCCCTGCTCCAATGCATCAAGAAGTGCTCCGGCTCAAGTTGAAGAATCGAATTTGCAATTCCCGCGCCCAAGGCCAGAGACGCATTAACAACAAACTCGCCTCCTGGCTCATAGAGACGGTTTGCGTACCTGTCGTGTGGCTGAATCTGGAAGGTCATGTTGTCTCCAGCGGTGGCCTGGTGGAGTCCAGCTCCCCATGCGCTGGACATTGCACCGGTGGGTTCGGCAGCATGCACACGAAAGACACTGCTGAGCGCGGTCTTGCCATGCAACACCACGTCCACGAGGTAGGACCCAGCCAATACAATAGAAAAGTCAGCTCTGTAGGAGCCGTTGATCTGCCTGGAGATAAACGCCGGGTACGGAGAAGCAGTTCCCTCCGAGCTCTGGAGAATAACATGCACGTCCTTTGTCAAATTGTGCATGACGCAATTCGCGTACTTGTCCTTGAAACTAATTGAAAAATTCAATGCCGCACCCGCTACAAAATCGTATGTGGCAACTTCTGTGTGCGGGAGATGAGCCTCTGCAGCGTGTACACGGATATCAAGCGGCTTGCCGCTCACAAAGTATGTTGACTCTTGGTACCACCTAGGCTGGATCATGTCCACTCCCACCTCATAGTTGCCTGCAATCGTCAAGGTATACACCACCTCATGCGAATTGTCCTGCGGAACGTAATGAAGTACCAGACCCTCAAGCACGACAGTTCTATCCGAGGCAACATGCCAGGCTGAGAGCAGATACACCAACTCGCTTGCAGAGTGCAAGTATGATGCCTGGTTGCCAAACCTATCTAATGGAATGACTTTCAGTTGCACCGAGCTCCCAGCTCGAAAGTCTTGCGTGCCCGAGCCCAGCACCAAAGACATTGAGGCCAACGAACGCTCTGGAACAATGATGAAATCTGGAATGCAAATATCCAAGCCAGTATCGAGGCCAGCAATGCATTGGGGCTGCCCTTGAAAATGCACTTGCACCGAGTACGTGCCAGCTATTGTTAAGTTTGCAAAAGTAACAAATGCATACTGCATTCCATATCTGTCAGTGATGCTATCATTTGTTTGGCGCACAACGTCCGCCAGGTTCACAGTGTTCTCGGGCTGCTTTGAGTATGCTACAACAATATCCATGCGATATTCAATCGATGGGACATTCCCATACACATCTCTTGATTGCACATACATCACAGCGTTTTCGCCAGCTGAATATCTGACAAGTGGACCAGGACCCAAGTCTCTGGCAAGCATCAGGCTGGTTGAGTTAACTGGATTCCCTCCAGCAATAACAATAGAGTAGGGAGACAAAGCCAACGCTGTTTGACCCAGGAAAATGTCTAATCTGTAGTTCCCAGAAACGGTTTTGTTAATTGTAATGCGGCGATCGCTTGAAGACCCTAATCTTTGAATTGCAAGAGTCTCGGTGATTCCATTAAATGTTAGCGTTGCATTGAATTCTGCGGCAGCATCCAGATCAGGCCGAACAAATATCAACGGTCGGATGTAAACTTCAGAATCTTGCCCCGCAGTAGCTCCGTCCAACGCGCTACCTGACACGCTGTACATGCTTGGTGTGGCACTGACACCCTGGACAGAGAAAATGATTCTTCTCCCATGCAAGCCATCAGGGAACGATACGAGGATATGATATCTGCCCGATTTTGCCGGAGTGAATTGTATCCTGTACTTGCCGTCAAACGTGTCCATGACCTTACTATCCAGCATTTCATTCGAGTCAGTTGGGTTATGTATCTGTACCTGTACGCAGACAGTGCACACGTCATTCGGACACTATTTCAGGAACCACGCAAATATGCAAACAGTGAACGTCTCCACATCCAGTTGCATAACCTTAGCAGATAGGATGATGAACAACACACATGACTCAAATCTTGATGCTCTTAAGGTCCTTACATGTTGCACTGCATACCTTCATCACAAATCAAAATAAGAGAGCATGCAATTAGGTGGTCACCCCGATTAATGCTGCTTCTCCACCTTGAGACAATAAGTTCCCATACATGTCGCGTCCAGTAATTGATAGGGTTGACTGAACGCCAATGGGCAGGACATCTCCCACATACTCCACGTCGGATGTCTTGCTGATGTGACCAGGAACAACCGTGACATTGACAGGAGAGACTCCAGACAAATCCACGAGAATGCCACCAAGATACAGGTAGAGCGTGTACACACCCTGCAGTACATGGACATACGAGAAAACAATATGTAAATCGCAACATTTCAGTATGCCTGACCACTGCATTGTAGCAACAAGCATGGCAGAGCTAATTCAATGTCCCTAACCATACAATCACACAAGCATACAGACAACCTCGGTCAAAAAGAACATCACTTATTTTCAAAATCTCTACTTGTATTTAGTTGTACCTTCTACGACACATAACTTTAATCCAATGAAGCTACATTTAACAGTTTCTTGCATCTCAGCTTCGCACCTGGGTTGTGGCTTGGTAAACAGGAACAGTCTCAGTCCCAGGGATCCCGCGGTATCTCTCATTCACGCCCTGTCCAGAAATTCTGTCGGTTCCAAACACAGCAACAACGGAAAATGGATTTGGGAGACCAAATGTGCATGGATGACCGTACTTATCAAATGGGAGAATGCCGTACACAACCTCCCCCGCACGCTGCACACCTTCTACATAGAACTCGGACGTGCGCACACTGGCCACCGAGTTCACAATTTCCACAAACACTAGAAATTGACTACCCTCGATAGGGGAACGATCTAGGCCATAGCGCAGATCAGTTAAAATAATTTGGATCCCAGCTCTTGTCCGGATATCTGTAGGTGCAGAAAATGTTGCCGAATATGTACCAAACGCCACCTTCTTGAATACAGGATTCGAATCAAACCTGCAATCCAAAATTTGTGCACAACTTCAGCAGAAATGTACATTTTCCTGCATATCAATCAAGTGGCACAGAACTTGTTCAAGCGTAAAAAGGATTTTCACGCTTGTGTGAATCGACATGTACGCATATCAGATGCATGAGTGGACTAATCAAATTCACATTGTAGCATTTGGCGGTCTATAATTCCTCCGGAATAAATTGCCTAGGCACAGCATGTTATGTATTCAAGTTGACATTATTGCTGGTACGGGGGCGTTCAATTTGCTGCAAGCACTCTGGGCATGCACGCATAGGTGCCATATCTATGAAATGCTCAGCACATTTTGATTGCGTGGTCGTAGATTTACACGCAACCGTGTACATTCTGGTGACTTGTCTGGAGTCAGCGAATCAGAATCAAGCAACACATGAGCCCCAACTGGGTGATGGACAGGCCAAAAACTGATCAGGTCCACACATAAATATGCAAAACCATCACAAGTAAAATCATGGAACAGACCCTTATTATCGAATCCTACAGGAATGTAACCTGCACATGCTAATTCAAGACCATCAACATCGAACATGTACATCCTTTTTTGGCATATGCATCAACCTGATTTTCAGCAAGTGCGACATGAAACAACGAGCGATATTGAATTATCATTCCAATCGTCCTGAGATCAAAACGTGCAATCTTTAGATATGCAGAATGCGTGTCTTGACTTGTACAACAATCATAACTGCATATAAGCAAGCTTATGGTTCATCATGGAATCGTCGATGTTGTGCGCTTCTGTGAATGATTACTTCAAAAGCATTGAACACGTACATTGCCATGCACGCTGGATCTTGGTGGCTTAAGTACATCTAGAACATGAATTCCTGATCCAAATAAGCAAACAATTGATGGTTATGCATCTGGATTGCTCACGCGCATAGTGCAGGTAAACAGAACTGTCGGGAACAGTGGCACTATTCATGTGGATGTCCATAATCCGAGCGCAATAAAGCAACACGGCCTCAGCAAAACAGCTGCGAGGATGATCTAGTGGCCGCGCAGCATTCTTTAAGTATACTCACATAGCGCGGCTTCATGTCCTTATGAGTACGCAGCCACAGTACTTCAATCCAAAACTACCCCATTGCTATACAGGAGCATGCAAAGAAGTGCACCTGGCGGAACCGATAAAGGTATCCATTGAGAAAGCTGCTGTGTAGTCCTCGTACGGAATCAAGTTCCCGTACTTGTCCCGCGCATGCACGAGGAAGGAGTTGCGCTCTCCGGCGCGCGCGCTGGTCAAATAGTCGGCGGTGGTTTGGACGGACAACTCCCTTGCCCTGATGGTCACAGGCCGCGGCCCACCCGCCAGCTCCTGGCCGTGTATGGAGATGTGGACGTAGAAGGTGGCTGCCAGCACCGAGAACAGACGGATCTTGTACGTGCCGTTGTTCAGATCAATAACCTCCACCGCTCCAGGACTGTTGCCCGCTTCGTCTCTCTGACAAGCCCCAACCAATACCCATCCATACTTGTGAGAAGAGCAAACCGCGTTGATGAGCATTCTCAAGCGTATGAACATTGTGTGTGTTTTTTTGCTCCCAGCAAGTACTGAAAAGACTGCCGATTTTGTAGAATGCTCTGCATGAACTACACACAATTCGACGATGAACCCATCAATCTGGCATGAAACCACAACATCTCGCTCACATCCTGGAGAGTCGCAGTGGTGCATCAAATCTTGCAAAGCGACGGGAGGAACAATGATCTGCACACAATCCATTCCTAAGGCCGTTCTTTGACTAGGTGTCCATTCACTGTTGATTCGCAAGCTAGAGCAGGCCAGATGGGCTTGAAAATCAATGCTTATTGATACGGATATTCTCTACTGACCGCTGACGAAAATACATCCAGTGAGGTTTGAGCTTGCGTCTCGTGCACCCAACACTCGACTACAACACTACGCAGCCAGAAAGCATTCACCAACAGCATGCAACAGGCTACAATAAACGGCATGAAATCATCATTGACCGCATCAACGATGTCACGCCGCATGAATGTGCAGCATTTTGGTTCCCAGTTAGCATCACGCTATCCAGGATTGTACGTAACGTGGAAATGCCCCGACAGCTTGAGCCCATCGGCAACCAGCACCGAGAGGCAGGTACCTGCAGTGAGCTTTGAGCTTTGTTGAAGGCACCCGGGTCCCCACGGCCGCCCCACTCAGCCCCACGAAAGCTCACCACTGACTCGCGAGTGTATAAATAATCACCTAACCTCACGACAAGCACCCACCGTGACAGGTGAGGTGGTGACCAGCACGGAGTTGGCGTGGGCCCCCGTGGTCATGGCGTTGCCGTACACGTCGACACCCACCAGCTCGAACTCCGCGGGGGACATGCCGGCGAACCAGAGGGTGGTGGAGAGCCGCAGGAACGAGCGATCGCCCATGCTGAGCGAGGGCATGACGGTCAGCGGCGCAGGGTACTCAGACAGCAGATCCGCCCCCGAAGACACGTACACGTGGAAGCTCCCAACGGACAGGATCCGGAGGGTGACAACGTACTCCCCGCTCGCAACGTTCTGCACCTGTGAGTAATCCATCCCCAGCCCCAAACCAACAAAAATGAAAGACCCCGCCCTCTACTGCACTCATTGCCAGCTAGATGAAACGCAAGCCCACTGCGTCACGGTTCAAAGCGCTCCTGCAAGCCATCGGGGAAAGCAGTGAATGCACAAACCTGGCAGACCTGTCCATAACTGCATCACACGGAACAGCGTCCTTGGGCGTGTAGCTCCTACCAAAGTTTAGAACTATTTCATGTTGGTTCACCTGCAGGCAAAGTGTTTCGTCCGCAATCACAGGAAATGTGCCAAATTCACAAAAGAAGCAACCTCAAAGCATTCTAGATGCCGAAGAGAAGTAGCGTAGTTGCGATGAAAAACAGGGTAGCGCAGACAAGTTCCATCTGTTCGCGCAGAAGATCCTGGGATGCAGTCCCTGGTTGAGTTAGATGAGACAGTGGTTTCCAATGTGCTTAGCCTGGAGCAGTTTCTTTATGAACATCCTCTTGGCAATGCTTGACCTGCAGTCTAGTTCCCACACAGATGTTCCAACAATTCTCATTTCAAACCACGCCGGAAAACCCTAGCCCAGCAGAGGTGCGGGCTGAGTTTCATGATGTCTTGAGATCGAGTCCTGCCATGGGTAGCAATTGCCTAGACCGATCATTCATCAAGGGTCAGGCTGGCCTTGGGGCTGGAATCAATTAGCGTGCGATCGTGTTAATATCCATAAATCATGACATCTGGTGGCTCAAAATTGTTGTACGATATCAAAGCTCTCTGGAAATAACCTTCAGTTAGCACATGCTATTCAGAAACAGGGGGATGCTTGATCGGAAGCATACCTGGCCCATTAGTGGTGATTGGCAGAGTGGACCCTCGGCTGCAGGGGGGTCCTCCAGGCTTTTAACAGGGGCTGCACTGTGAAGCGCTGTGGGGGCGTTGGTTGTTACATTTGATTGGACCTCGGCAAGCTCCGTTCCATCGCGGCTTAGGGTGGTAGGGGTGGAAGTGGGCACAATCTGTCGGCAAACCCATACCTGTACGCACAGGAATCGTACACACATGTTGCTCCGCCATCAGCTACTGAGCTCTTGAAAAAGACACCACACCGCTTGAGTGCAGAGTAACAGAAACTCCACATGTGCATGATATTCGAGGCCTGAGCCAATCAATCACATACGACTTGAAAACGGTTTAAGTTGCACCCTGCCTAAAGCCAGAGGGCAAGCTGCTCTCCAAGCACAGATACTTTGAAAATGGAAATCTCACATCTGGGATGTAGCTCACATTCCAAGGTCCTGCTTGGGACGCTGCTGATGGACACAGGTGCATGTGGCCTGAACTACATCCCTCAAGGTTGACAATCATGCAGCGCCGGCAAAGACAACCACCTCCAAACCGCGTTGTGCCAAGTGCGCACAAGCGTCGAGCTAAATCCATTCGCGGATAAGCTCCGTGACCTTGTAGTTCAAAAGGGCTATATGTGTATGACTAGGTTCATTCGTGACTCTACCGTTGGTCTGCGCAAAAACACAGCCCACCGGGGGAGCTTCAAACATAGAAAATCAAACTTAAATAGCGCAAGCGATATACAGATGCGTCCCTGTCCATACAACACCTTGCCATAGTGTGCATAAACAACATGATGCAAGCGACCTACATGCACAGAGCGAATTGAGTGAAACCGCCTGCAAGGCTGCAAAGTATTGTCCATCCAGCTCGGTGGGCAGCCACGTCGTGGCGCATGTTTCTGTACTGCAGGAGCAGGACGCTCATCTGCAGCGCATCGAAAGTCACGAAAACGCACCAACACATCTATCAAGACAAGCCCCGCAAGAGTGTTCAGCATTGTCCTGAGAAACGCTCAGAACACAACGATGCACGTCTGTGTGGCAACACACATGTATGCTGCATTGTATGGGATCCAACGCACACATGCAGACATCAGCACGAACCTGAGTTGATCCCACACATCGTAACACCTGCACGCCCACACGCACTTCCTAGTGGCAACTCCCAACAATTGCAAAGAACACAGCTCGGTGTTCTTTTAGGTGTAGGGGCATGAGACTAACCCACTGGCCGAGAAGCCATGTCAATGGAGACCATGTCAATGGAGACCATGTCAATGGAGACCATGTCAATGGAGACCATGTCAATGGAGACCATGTCAATGGAGACCATGTCAATGGAGACCATGTCAATGGAGACCATGTCAATGGAGACCATGTCAATGGAGTCAAAAGTCCCATGGCATGCGATGCAAGGTGACACATCTTGCTATCCACATCTATATAGCTCGCTGGTTTTCGTACGGTGTTTTGATACAGCTGAAAGCACATGAACAACACAGCAGGGAAAGTGTACAGAACAACGATTGAAGCGGCTGCTGAATACTGGAGTGAAGCTGGAATCATCCTTGCGCTTTCTGCATTCGCGTTACGCCCCCAAAATCCCTGCCACACACACTCGCTGTTGGCTCCAAAGCATCATCACCAGTCAGGTTCACTTCAATCCACAGACCCGCGATGTTCTCCCACATTCTGATTCGAGGCAGTTAGCAAGCGGATCACCTGGATATCTGTGGGCGCCGGGCCGTTCAATCCCTGTGGTAGAGCATTGCCGAAACCGTCTCTCCCCTGTATCGTGAGCACCTGCTCACCTGCGCGCTGGGTGGACTCGTACACCACAACAGACTGAGCAAGCCGCATTTGGCTTCCAACCTGCACATTGAAATCCCGGCGCGCTTTGTGCTTCAGCGCAAGCAGGAGGACACGGGCGTGATGCTTGGACAGCGAGCCGGAGTCGTGGCCTCAAGGTCCAGAGAGTTTTGGAGGAGTTGCTGCATATGTTAATTGTAGGACACGGCGATTCTTAAGATTCACAAACAAGCACTAGAGTAAACCCAGAACACAGCGCTGTGTTCGATGGTGAAGAGGTGTACTTCAATCATCCATGACACCCCCAGAACCAGAACCAGACGACGTTTTGTAACTTCTCGTAGCGAACTCTGAACACAATGCTGCAGCATAGTTGGTGTGTGAGATGACCCTCCTGAACTTTTCTCAGCCAGTGATTGTACCCAACAGTCCGTCCCACAGTACGAACACGGGAGTCTGTTGAGCAACTCTGTGCCAATGAAGAACACATCACAGGGCGTCTAGCTTGATGCTTGATTCATTGGTTGGGTTCATGGGATCCTAGGAATGAGCAGATTTTTGTCTGGGTCGGGATTCAATTGCCCAGCTCACAGCGCCAACCTCTCTGCTGGATTCACCAGCAACTGGATTCTTCAAATCTGCTCATAT
>NHOP01001227.1:0-11401 GCA_018697155.1 Pyramimonas parkeae | reverse complement strand
TCTGCCTTCTCAAGCTCGGACGGACCCTGTAAGGCTCACTACACCTCAGGGCCTAGTCAGTGCCAGGGTACTTGGCAATGACCTGCGCTGTGCCACTTCTTCCGCGACATCGCAATGTGCAACGCGCTCATGCGTGAAATGTCAATCTCGATGGAACTTACAGCTTGAAACCCAACCAAAGAATAAGTGCATGCTTCAAACCAATTTCCAATTGTTGTACTGTCAACGCATGGCATAAGACAAAAGTAATTGCCGCACATCTTAGAACAATGTGGACCACCCTACATACGTCAAATTGCTACATGGAGATCGCTTGGAGACGGATATACATGATGACACATGTTTGAATACAAGGCTGAATAGTATGTTAGCCAAAATAAGAAACTGTCGAGCATGCACATATCCATTCATGAGATCCATGAGACGATTGATTTTAGGAACACTTGAAGTACACCCATGCAAAGAGTGCTTGTCAAAGGTACAAGCATTACACCTTATTCTCACGTTGCACACTCTGTGGTACACGGTTATTGCCACATGAAGATCCATGATGAAAAAAAGACAAACGCAAATTTCTTCCCTGTAGCTGACTCAAAGCTTCATCCGGGAACGCAATAGCACGTTCACAGCAAACAAATACAACTGGGAAAGACTCGCCCAGGGAGACATTGGAGTGTTTCTATGTTTAAAAACAGACAGCGCATTTCCACGGGTGCCATGATAATCATTTTATGCACAATACGTATCCAAACTTGGTAAGTGTTGTAAGCATGCAGATTGGATTGCAAGATGTGGAGCACAACCTTGCGGAGATGAATTTCAAATAGGTTTGTGTGGATAGTAACTTTGCAAAGGGATCTTAGGCTGTGGCATTGCGGGACCGAACCTTGACGTTGCCCGCAGCTTTCTTGCCGTGCTCTTGTCCGCCCCTGAATATGCGTATTGGGGCAGATTCACTGGCCACAGTGGTTGCAAGTGGAGCCACCTGCACCAGGTGGTATCCACTACTTGAACAAATAGCGCTTTATAAAATCAAAACACGTCTGTGTCTGGTTGGAGACTGTGTCGGTGAAACAGGTGTTGTAGAGTGTGTCTTCTTCCTTAGCAAACCGCATGAGTTTCACTCTGAATCCTAACATCGTACACTGGCTTCATCTACCTGTCACATGCAACCTTGTGGAGGCAGAAACACAGCGTACTGAGATAGACTGGTCCGCAATCTGAGGATGCACACTTCAAACATCACATGTATGGAAACAGCACAATGCAACCGGCATATGGAAATCATGCATTGAGCGACATTAAAGGACATCGAAGTACACAGACAATCGTGATTCTTCAATGCACACCCCCTGTATGCATAAACGCATGTATCCTATACCTAGCTTTTGCAACACGCTATGAAACGGAGTGTGGGCGCGCATCGTCTGTGAACAAGATGCAACACATCGCATGCTTATGCACAGGAAAAGTCAAATGCACCACAGAGAAAAGCACATGACGGTTGTTGAAGATGGAAGCCTCCTGAGCAACTACGTTTCTAACTCATAAGAGGTTGTTTCGGGTAAATCTAACACGCACAGCCACAAGCAAAACCCAATTCTGTTGACGCGCAACAACTGCTGCAGGCGTACCTCCTCCAGCTGCAGAGCGGGCACTCTTGAGGCGATTGACATTTCCTCCACCACGGGTTTGGGGGCGTATTGGAAGTGGGAGAGTGCGTCCAAACGCACCCCGAGTGCCTTCCACAGCGCGCGCACCTCCCTGTGCAGCTCCGTCTCCTCCTCAACCACCCCTTGAGCCGTGTCCCGCGCGCGCACAAACTCCTCCGTGTAGCTCTCGCCCAAGCCCTTCTTGCTCTTTGTGTCGTCCAGCTCCACCTGGGTGCGGGGAAACCGCAAGGATGGCGTGTTGGCCTCATGCATGGAAGGACAGCTCTGAACAAATGGAGCACACCACCATAACCTGTGGATCGCTGAGAGGAGGTGCCACACGCCGTGCAAGATCGCCTTTGGAATATGAAAAAAGGAAAACCAGCAAAAATGTCTGCTACGGCGGAAGGTGCGAATTACAAAGTTTCTGTTCACGTTGGACTTGAAACCCGTACATTCGCCCAAATCTTTATTCACGTGCGCAAATCAGAAAAGACCCTGGTTGTGCTTGGAGATTTATCCTCGGGATGTCAATTGCGAGCGCTTATCCTCACAAAAGCATACACTGCTGCAGTGATAGCGTCCTACAAGCATAAACATTCTTGAAATGCTGCTACTGCTTAACGCACAACTACCAGCATCTACACGCTTTTGCATCCAGAAGTGTCCACTTGGCATACGACGGCATTTAGATGCAGGATATCAGCGGCGGCATGGAATCTTCACCTTTGCTTTTTTGTCCACCTGCACTTCGGGCTCGACGTACACTCGGTTGTTGAAGAGCTGCTTCACGACGCGCGCCTTGATCATGTCTTCAATGCTCTGTGTCCGCTCCTCGGTAAGCACCGGAGCTGGCAGCATCACATGCTCAAATTCCAGGTCCGCTTCCAGCACAGAGTTCTTGGGACGCGCCTTCGCCATCACCTGATCCACTCCAGGATTGGTACCGAGCCAAGCATGTGAGTTCAGTACACCCATGGTGTACATCGCTTCCATCGTGCATACACAACATCGGATGGCGCAGGTAGAAACGCGATGGATGGTGGTTAGATTGCGGTTGGAATCCTGTTGTGGGAGGCTTATGCCTTGAAAATCATGGCACTTATGAATCACAAGGGCATCTCATGCATTCAAGGAAGTAGGGCATAGTCGCACCAACCGCTGGCGCTGCATCGTTATGTTCCCAAACACAATGTTGATTGTTTTCGGAAACAAGGTGTGAACACTAGAATACCAATGACCAAACCCGCTAGCCAGCATAGCCTTTGATGAACATTCATGAAAACAATAATGACAACAAAAGGAGAATTCAGTGTGCGACTCAGGTTATATGACACCCCGTCCTTTGGGTATATGTTAAGCTCCTGCACATAAATATACACATATCCATGTGTATATAACATGTGTAAGTTGGAAACGGATTTACACAGACTACCAGTCTGCTCTGATGGGAATGACAAGATACCTTCTATTTGGATCCTACGCTGTGGGTGCGGACTTGATTTTGAAGAGAACATATCTCTGCAGCAAGACCTAGCATGAGACAGGTAACATCGGTGCCTGCCTTTTGGTGAGGGTCATATCTCTGTATATCAGTCATTAGAAACCTGACGTTTAGGGAGCACTCTGCCACATAAGCATGTGAGCAAGAAGGGTACTTAGACATGCATGAGAGTGTCCCTGCGGGAACTTTGATTTTGATCTTGTCGGGCGCATATTGCAGGATCTACACTATGCTTATGTAGATATGTGGTAGACTGGGCGCAATCTTCCCTGGAGTGAAATTGCAAGGATATGTAGCAAGAAGGATATTGCAATTCCACTGCGTGATGAATAGATGTTACTTCCCGCTCAGCTGGCAGGATTCATATCCCATGGTACATATCAAAGTGCCTGCAAGCGTGTACATGCAAGCAGAAGCCCCACCTCGCCTGCCATCTTCCATGGGGTTTCAGCCATGGCCTGACTCTCCAGTTGTCCGATTTGCCTAGCAAATTTTTCCTTGCGCTTCTCGTGGGTGGACATGTATTTGTCAGCGTCCTTGTCAGCACTTCCCTCCAGCTCAGCATCCAGCGCGGCTTCCAGCGCCGCCTCCTCATCCGACTCTTGAGCCTCACGCGCGTTTCGTCGGCCTGCGGATTCCTGCATGTTTGTTGCACGAAGCATGAAAGCATTCTCAGACGTCGAATCAAGACCTTCAGCCCCCACGTGCAACGCAAGGAAGGCTGTCTTTGCTGCACAAATATAGCAGAGGAGAGACGTCAAAGTTGAAGACTCCCGTGTGGGCCGGACTTTGGGAACAGTGAAAGGATTCATTCATTGAGGCTCGCTCCAAGAACCTATTGTGAGAATTCCATGTACTCGCCCGTTTTCACAACATGTCCGTCGGCCACTAGCCAATCACATGTCCGTGTGATGACGCAGAATATTCGAGTGCATATTGTGATATGGTGGCTGTACAGTGAGACACCAAACAGCATGCGTGCTCCTGCACAAAAATGTCCAGTGTTTCCTGTTGGCTGTACCCTCATGGTTCAAGATCAAGTCGCACGAAAGCATAGATGTTTACATGACGATGGAATCACAAATAAAGGGCCTTTCTCGACCAAAATGATTTTCGAGGAATATTCTAGCGACAGATTTTCCACACAGCATCTAATTTGTCCTCATCAACACAGCAACCAATTTTGATGTTCACACTAGTTTGATGAATGGTTGAGCGATGCTATTGAAAGCATGATATCGGAAACTTTTTGCTGTCGAGTGCATTGCATCACAGGGGAACATGGAAAAAAACAGTTATGACAGATGCGGCATTGAATATCGTAACGCGGTGACACTCAATGCTACCAGGCCCATCTTGAAGCATTAGTGCCAAAGAACAACCCCCCCCAAAAAACACACCTTCCCACTTGATTGTTGAGGCTTGTGTTTCTGATGCTTGCTCTTGCTCCTCTTTTGTTCTGCAGACGTCAAAACGCATTCCAATTGCCAGGACGCGTGTGACCACAATCCCAAAATTGTCCATGTATAATGAGATTTGACTCCAACCCACTGAGCTGGGAGCAGCCAGAAGAGAATGTGCAATCATATTCCATATCATCATGAGATCACTCAAAGGAAACGTGCTCTCAGTCCACATTTCACATGCAAATGCAACAATGCTGTGGGATCGAGTAATTAGGTCCCTGCAGGTGTATTGTCATACACTCTGGAGGGACTGCTACCTTCATGCACAAAAACTTAGAGTTTGGAACCTACCATAATCAGATGTATACATCTGTAAAGTACGGCACTTCATGAAGAACTGGAAGAAACAAATTTGGATACCCAACGCAATTTCTCATAATACGCGCAAAATGTGAGCAAAAAAAAGAAAGAATACAATCATTCACCAGTCTCGTCACGGAAGGTAGTACTTTCCTCTCGAAGACTAACCATACGGACATGACTGGTACCGGAAGAGTTGGGAGCCACGTCCATTGATTCACCCTAACTTCTATCGGCGCACAAGGGAATATTGAAAACTCATGTATCGGGTCCAAACACATGTTGCGGGATCCAAGGAGGACACATCTTGTCAGGCCCATCTGAATAGCGTGCTGAGCCATGTAAATCCGTATCAAAAAAAATCTTTGTGTATTCCATATGCAGTTGGTTGCTGACGTGTGAGCTCGGCTTTCTGGTGCACCTCCGAGGATTTCATTACAGAATCATGACTGCTCTGGCTTCTACGAATAAAAATCAATCGGTATTTGGATAAACGCATGTAAACATAAATAAAAAAGAAGAACAAATATGCATGACAGGAACATAACCCCTGCCCGAAAATCGGAGAGCCAGGTCCATTGAGACAACGCACACAACAGATGTTTGGACTTGAAATGCTTGTTTCAAAGGCAATCGCGTAGACAGATTAAGCTCGCGACCCAGTTCACATGGGTTGTCACCCATTGGATAGGGGTCTCGCACCTATGGAAATACATAGACATCCTTACACAAATTTCTGGGCTGAATAGTTAGAATGTTTGTGGACACAAGGCAGAATGAAGCGAACCAGCTCCTGCAATCTGTTGGATGCGATTTCAGTCAAAGGGCAGGATGCTATACATGCATATCAACAAGATTGAAATCGGCACTGATGTAGAAGCAGATGTTTAGTCGTGAACCATTGAAAACGCACTCGACTTAATATTCCTTAAACCAAGAAGCTGGGGTCCCACGACATGCCAGAACCATTGTGCACGGTCAACACAATGCCTTCCGTTGGCAATGTTATACTCTTGTTGCTTTACCAGAAATCGTTGTCTGCTCTTCAGGTGATTCGCACCATTGCCTACCGAATGTGATCCGCCATCCATCATGGCTTCGGGTCCAGCCACCGGCCAGGCCAGAAACCTCCTCACATTTCTCAAGTCAAGACTTCAAAGCATCTCAACACTTTGTGTAACTTCAGCACTCGCTCAGCCGACCAGGCCATCCGACGCACGCACATGTACAATACAGGATGCGCATGAATACATGTCTCACCACTGTGCGGGTCGTCGCCGCCTGCCGATGTATACACCAGAGCCTCCTGTAAGCTATCTTCGTCGCCGCGCGCATCATCATCCATCCCCTCCAGGTCCGAGTCACCTGGTGGGATCAACAAATCAAGACTGGGGGCGCACACACGGCGCACGCGCGAACAAGTCCCGGCATGTCCAAATCCGGAACCAAACTTGCCGCACTATCGTGCACGTTTGTCCGAGGGCTCCATTGTTCTGTGTTCAGTCTGATGTGATCCCACCCACGATTCAGCGCCAGCAAAATGGTCTTGGGACTGGAACACGCTGCACCGTCGTCGTCAACACATGAACCAGACATCACAAACATTGAACTGGTTCGATATTGGACGTAGCGGGTGAGATTGAGGACGCACCGGACTCCAGCTCTTGGCCTCCATCGCTAGTGTCGTCGTCCTCGTCCGAGTCGGCGTCACCGTTTGCGCGCATCGCACTTTTCTCTCCCTCGCGAACAAACCTGAAGAGGCCTCGCCTCATTTGTTAGAAATTCGAGCACACACTGGAAATACAGAAAGCCTGCATATGACTAGAGCGTTGTGGATGTTCAAAGCATGTACTGGCGTCCATTCGCATCAAACTCAACCTTGCGTTGAATTGGGCCCCAATGGCGGAGAATATGGAGTGAATGAGACTAAGCTTGGATGTACAAATCATCAAAGGAACTTGGTCGCTACAGGACGTGGTCAATCTTACAATATTTCATCATTTCCTATGGAATGATGTTGAAGTCTTGACCTATATCAGCGTCATCATCAATGGGGGGGGGTGAACTGATATGATGGATCGTTTCGATTTCTGCATAGACAACAGAAAAATGCTGTCTGCTTGGAACCATGATCTGTGTATAGCAATGGTACCAGAGTTGCAGAGGCATGCAATCGGTAACTGAAATAACGTGTTCCCTAACAGAAAAGCATGAGAATACACAGATCGACCGTTGTGGTTGCAAAAACAACCACTTTCGTATGTATCTCTGTTTGATGAACACACTACCCAAGACGCACAACACGAAGATGGAATCTTTACGGAATGGATTGCATTAAACAGGAAGTAAGCTATCAAGTAATCAGCGGATAGGCATAACACTCTTTCATGGTGATGTTTCGTAGGAACTGCTGGTATCCCATGCAATTGACATTCCACATATTCATGAAGTTGACGAACGACAATCGTGCAAACGCCAACAACAGCTGTCAGGATGAAGTCAGAGAGCAACTAGGCAAAAACAAAAGCAAAAAAACCGAATGAACGGACATATTGGGAGAGAGTTGCGTTCAATCCCAGGCGCGGACCATGAAATGAAGTGAATTGCAACCATATGGTCTCACCTCTCCATATCATCCAGGTTCAGGAAATCATCCTCTACTGAAGACTTGCGCGTTTTATTTGGTTGTGGAGCGTCAGCGGGGTCATCCAAAGCAAAGTCCTGCAGTTCTTCCAGATTCACCGATGAAATCATAAACGTGCCATCAAGGCACTCAAAACAAACCCATGTGGGGTTTCGCGCTCTCTTGTTGATGGTGAGAGTACCTTGCTAGCCCCTGCTCTTTACCGCTGTAGAAGCCGTTGAACACAGCGAATAGTGAAACACCTTGGCAATGTGGGATTCAAGCATACGTGTACATCACCAACAAAAAATGTTTTTTGTCCTTCAGACAACAGTCTAAGTATTGGATCGGTAGTGCAATCATATTTAACGTGTTTAAATCACCGGTTATCAAGGCGATTGTTAAGGCAATCAGGTGGATTATTTGTTCATCGATGGTAACCGCAAGTTGTTGTGGCCTTTGAACGTTGGCCAGGCAATCCTAGCCATCTTCAGAATTGAACACGGGACCCTTCAACAGAAACCCATGCCTTATCCCACTAGGGCACCCATCACAATCGATTGTTAGACATGGTCTTGAGATTCTCCTGGAATAGCCAGAACTTGTTATGGAGTGATCAAACCACAAGCAAAAATATAATCGACAGCGCTCTACTGAACCACCTCATTGACATTCGGATTGATACGAGGGCGTAGACTTTCTATCATCCCATACTCATCCACCCAGCGCATTCAATTTGTGCAGAAAACAGCAATACCTCAGCGGCTATTTCTGGATTTGGTAAACTTGTCACCAGGATACAAAATTTCCATTCCTAGCAAGAGCTGAAACAAATTGGGTGACCTATATGAACATTCGCACAACAGACACAAATGACAGAAACATGTACCAAGAAGAAAACAAGTATACAGGCAGATGACTGCTGGGCCGTGAGGCGTGTCAACATGATCACGAACTAAATCATCGCAACAATTGCAGACAGTTCCCACCTGGGCCGCGTCTGAAAGCTCACTGTCGTTGCCATCTGATTCGTTGTCCGCGTCGTCATCCTCATCGAACTCCTCCTTGTCTGTACGACGAACATCAACACTGTGCAGCTCTTGAATGCCTGCAGCCAGCTCGCGCTCTGACGCACCACCCTGCTCATCAGTCTCATTTTCCACAATCCTCACGCTTGCAGAAGGACTGGAGTCTCTGCACCCACAAAAAACAGCGCCAGCAGACAACGCGCGAAGCTCAAGGCGTCCTTAAGTAATCACCCAATCACAACAGATAACAGAATGCGGCAGAACGAGTGACGAATAATACGTTACGATCGTTACAATCTGCGGGAGACCATAACGGTGCACGCGTAGGCGACCAGATCGCTCTGCGCGAGTTGAAGTTATACATGGGGTGGCAATTACAGTAAGACAAGATCCAACGTTACTCAAGATATGGGTTCCCAAAGGTCGCACAGGACTCGTGAATACCACTTTCGCGCCATGCAAGAACGTTACCGGGATCTAGGTCATGGACCTCATAGACCAAAAAAAGTGTTCTGTATTCAGGTACCGTGCGTACAAGTTCACAGGGAACGACGAGACGATGCACGACGCAGCTGCGAGAACCACAACAAGGAACTGCTCACTGCGCGCACACTGTGGATTCCTTTCAAGAGCCAGAAGTACACATATTGGGATGATAACGGGACAGACGGCAAGAACTACATCGTACAAGTGTTCGTGACCGCCTTTGACACACAAAGCACACTGTCGACCAACATCGTGATCAGTGGAAGGCATGTATGGTTTCTTTTGCAAAGTTGGGTTTATAACTGCATGAGGCACAGCACCCAACGCACTAGCGAAGCGAGCTGAATGCTGGAAGCAAAGCGTGCAAGTGTAGGGAGGGTGAGCACAGCAAACGTGTCATGTAGGCATAGCGCAAATCCACCACACACGGCAAGACCCCAACCGCCAAAGGCGGGACACTGGCAGGTGCTTCAGACAATAAAAAGGACGTTGCGAGATTCTGTTTCAGATGGGTGCAACGCTCCCGCGCACTAGGATCCTTTTCCAAACCGATTCCTTAGGAGCTGCTTGGCACTTATCAGTCAGATGTTTCCACACTTGAAAATGTCAGCATGATGCACAACCGCATCCCCATCAAAACCAGATGGAATCCGCCTGAATGTTCAACGTGACTTCATGCTATAGCGACACGCGTGAGGATACTACGATTGCTGCATGTTTTTTTGTATTCCGCATGTTGGCGATGGTATCGTCAATTGTGAAGTACGCATAGGTAGGACTCCAAAAATAGTTTCAACATTGGATCATCATACAGAATGCCCACCCAAACTTGTCAGAGCGAGACGGAAACAAGGACTTTGGCCACACCTGAGCGCACTTCTGACAACTTCCAAAATACTTGCTTTCAAACTTTACCTCCTCCACAAGATACCCCACAAAAAACTCGCAAAGCCAGTGAGAGCGTGACATGTACCCACAACAAGGATCTACAACATTCCCATGCAATTGAACCCACCTCTTCATGTTGTCAACTCCCAACGACTACAATCACAATACTGCATCACAGGAAACACAATGCTACAATAAGATACCCTGCACCTTAAGGTATACGGAAGGACAAACCCTCCACCTGCTTACTTGAAGAATTCAGAGGAGCTGGATGTCTCTGCTTGGTTTTGGAGCGTGCGCAGCGTGCGGCGCGCGTTGCGCAGGAGGGGTGTGTATTGCAAACTTATCTGCAGAACGAGCGTGGAGGACATTCACAGCGCACGCACGCCACAGTCACCAAACACCAGCAGAACAAGTATGACCTAGTGAGCTACATCCATGAGAAGAGCAGACACAAAACCCAAGGTTCTGGAATCGAAAAAAAGGATAAATGAGGATCGGAAAACTCTTTGCACTGTCATAGCTTGCGATGGCTCAGGTGCAGGGTTGAGAAAACAAGCGAAAATTTTGCAAATCGAGAGGTGAGGACTGTCGACACCACTTACAAGATTATCGAAACAAAAAAATTGCAAGCACAAAGACAATTAAACATAAACATAATCCAACACATTATTTGATAATCCGATCATATAGCATTTGTTCATGATATTGCGCTGTTACAATATACCAATTCACATAGAGTTTGATCGAAACCAGGTGACATAGATAAACATAATCCGAAGACCATCCACAAAATGACAGTATGAAATTTCAAACTGAGATGTACTGCAGAACACTGCATGTAGGAAAATAGCACCACTGCATACTGCGAAGCACACCTTGCGAACAATATACTTCACATCGCTGATGTGTGATTTCGCTCCAAATACCAAAACGGACGCGATAACTGATATACAGCGCCGAGTCTTGTTAAATCAAACTATAAACAGAGGTGAAGTCCTATCCGATCATAATGATTGAAATAATGCATAAATGATTAAGCCAAAACAGTGGCTCAACATGCAGCAATATCCCAACGGGTGCATCAGCGAATATCACAATGGACTTCATGTTCCCGGAATGCTTGTAAATGATTAGCATGAAGAAGACTTACAAATATGCACTCGATGATCCTACAGCCTAGCAGTTGTGGGTATTCCAGGTCATCAGTACAGAAAGCTACAGTGATTTGCAAGACTACCAAAGGTTGCGGCACACACTTGGAGCCAAATCGGTTCGTCAACTGCCTCCCCACACATACCACCGTAGAGATCAATCGGACGACGAGTACACTTAGTTGCTGCAAAGTAAACGGCTCGCCGAACACTCTATGCTAATTCAATATCAAAGCAATTCTCAATCGAACATAAACATAAATTCTGGAATACAAGATGTCTCGGTCCACGCAATTTAAC
>NHOP01001226.1:0-11412 GCA_018697155.1 Pyramimonas parkeae | reverse complement strand
TTCTAGCAGCACAACAGCATCCCATTACCTGTTTGTGGTGTTTATGAGACAAATGCTGACCCATGGCATTTCGGATTTTCATGGTATGGGCGATAGATAGGTATGCAAGGTGATGATTCACAAGCATCCCCCCACACCCCAAATCCGTTGGAATTGGCTAGATGCCATAGCTTTGTTGAATTGAGGTAACCTAGCAGTATTGGTGATCCACTCTATTGGATGATTGTATACCACATAGAGTGGGCCTGGAAGTTCACAGGAAAGTGCGTGTTGTTGCATTGTGAGAATCGATAGATGTTAATGCTTTTTTTTTTAAACTATACTGCACACAATATGTGCAGTATATGCACACATTTTTGAAACCAGTCTCTATCTCTTTCAACGTCAATACTCGTTCGTGTCTAGTCATTGGGATCACGGAGCTTCGCGCATGAGGTTTAATCCCGTCACCTTACTGGTGGTACAAACCTGCGAACGAACTTGCACCTGACTTTCTGCAACAGGAACAACATCAGACCTAGTATTCAACTTGGACCGCAATTGGATGCGATGCTGCCCATAAACTTTTCTCAATCTGTGGACAGACATGCTATGCGACATGATTTCAATGTTACCATTTCCTCATGCATGGAAGCCTGAGTTGTTTCTTCGCTTACTTCATGCTGATCGTGCTCCCACGAGGGCTTGTTTCGCTTTGTTGCCTCTAAGTTCAATTCCAAGGAGATACATTAAGATCCCTATTGAATGCTCGCCTGCCCTGCCATCTGAACCCTTCACGGAATGAAATCGGTTCAGATGGTGATTTTGCTTTCTGACCAACGATTTTCATCATTGTCGTCATCATAGCTGGTGTGAAATCATGATGATGCGTGTTGAGAGCGACATTGTCGATTTTTATTCAGACAAGCATTTTGATTGCTGGCACAATTATCATCGGTGTTATCACCATTATTACCATCATCATTATTTTGTCATCATCAATTTTTCGTCATCAGTGATAAACTTTTGAACCACCGGGCTTCACGGTGATTGTATAGGCGATTCGTATGATCGAACGCTACTCAAAGATCACCCGCTAGCATGCCTTGATATAGATCGACGGCCGAGGCAGCCTACGCATGTCGGAGCTCGAACCTGGGCTTTACGCTCCTACCATCATCGATATGATTATAACATCGCCATTATCGGCGATGTTATCATCATTGTCATAGCTGTCATCATTGTCCATTCTTTTCGTATTCTATTCTAATAATTAGCCAATTGAAATATCATATTCTATTAATTAGTCAATTTATATGATAAGTGCAAAAACAATATAATTGATTTATCATTTTTCGTACTCTTTATCGCCATGGTTATCATTATGAAAATGATAATGACAATTAAAATCCGATGATTTTGCAATATTTTTTGTGCAATCGTTGCAGCACACCCATCACAAGAGATCCGACTAGATACAACCAGGTGCGCAACGTGTGGAAGAATTCGTGATGACGGGACCACTACAAAAATCTTCCCCGTCTCTTGCGAAAGGAACACAATGGATATTCATGGACTCAAATGGAGAGGATTCCACGGCAATAGGAATTCCCATGGCTAATTCTTTCGAGGTACGGCCACCTGTGGGCGAGAGGTGAAAACCTATTGAACATTTTTTTCTGTTACGATTGTAGTGTTGTACGGCGTGTGAACATGTTGCGCATGTACACACAATTTTGGTGAATTTTTCGCAATGCTTCGCGCCGTTTTGATGGTCTGTATGCATTGTCTGATTAGGCGTGTTTGCAAGCTAGTACGGCATCCTTTCCATACTGCTTTCATGTTGTTGATGCTGGCAAGAATATACACGCATGGACCTTGGTATCAACAAGCGCTACCTCATTTGAATTCTATTTTCTTAAAGGAAAATTGATGTCTACTTTGATTGTATGTGGGCCGATTCACCATGTTTTCCTGTACCGATTGTGTAAGGGCTTTTGTGAACTGAGCGCCATGCAGTTTCACATTCACCTAGTGAAATTGAAGTCGGCGGTTAGTGTTTCTTGAATCATGTCCATCACGTTAACATGAGTTTTTCAAGCAGTCAATGTGCACAGACTTTTAATGATGAGAATTTTCAGTGATAGTGTGCCCCTGCTCTGGTATGGAATCTCATCGCACAGGCGTTGCAATGTGTGTGCTTCACCCTTAATGGCAAGCCGCATGTTGTGGAACATCCTGATCCCGATATGCTGCTGATTGATTTCATACGATATGCCAAGGTATGCCCCTGTTGCGTCACATGAAGAACTCTGGTTTTTCTGCACAGCATAATGATGTAGTTGTGAAGAAGTTGGATAATCTTCAAGGTCCTTCTCATCCAAGGGAATGCAATCACGGAATGTAAACAAAAAAGAGAATGTGTGCCTTATCTGTCAAGACATTTGCATTCATAGGCATCGAAAACACTCCGCCCATTTACCCAGCACTTTTCCCAAACTTCTGCTCTATGCATGTGGGCTTTCAAAACATCCTGCCCGAGCCCCAAAATCTTTTTGCTTTGACAGTTTGATGAAAGTCTTGCCGCAGTGTGACCAGGACTGTTGACGCGGTACAGTGGAGATTTCCAGCATTCTATGGAATAGCTTACGCCTTGAAGATTTGTATGCATTTATCCCTTGTGCGCCTTCAGTATAGCATTTGGCTGCGACGAGCTTCAGGGGCTAATGGTTGACGATGTCCTGGTAAGCCATGGGCGGTGTAGTTTGAACAACAGTTGACGGAGCGTATGCACAACCATAAATGTCCCTACCTTGAGAAAAATTCTCAAGGTAGGGACACCACATGACTGATAGTTCCCCGTCTGTATGATTAAATGCTTTCCGAGCACCCTGAGATCCTTCAATTGGGGGACTCAGCTAAAGATGTGCAATGTCAAACATAACCATAGGTACCTTGTCCCGTTCATGTTGGCGGGGAGCTTAGTCTGCAAGGCATGTTTTGCACACATGTGGCAGGGCTTGACAGGAACCAAGAAGAGCTGCGGTGAGGGGGGATGCGGAGCGTGCACCGTGCTGATTGAGTCAGCCTCCACCGGGGGGGTGGCTGTGCCTGTCAACGCATGCTTGAGGCCATTGTGCAGCGTTCACGGGCAAAAGGCGTGCAACGCTTTGACTCATCTCAAACCGCGTTATTTTCTGCCGGAGTTCAACGGCTTGCACAGAGATTGCAAGGCTTGTTGCGGTCGGGGGCATAGCAAACTCGGACAGAGTTTCACCTGTATCTGATCATCTATAAGTGGTTAGTTCTTGAGGTCATTTTGCTTTCTGGGATTGGTATTCGGTGGGAGTGAGCGGGCAACTGGACAGAGCGGCTGCGACATGTGAAAGCAAGCCTGCAGGGATGGTGTTTTCCTGTGCACGGAGGCTTTTTGTTGAGGAAGGTGATGATATTGTTCAACAACGCCTGGCAACCCGTGGAGTTGCCGGTTCCCCTTGTTTGGAACGAAATTCTATATTTAAGATATCTTGTATCGCTGATCGGTCGCAGAATTCAGCCATGAACGACATGCAGATGGGTCACAGAATCCAGCCCGATGTTTTGGGGGCAAGATTCCTCATTGTGACTTACGCATCCTCCATCTGTGGCTCATTGGTCAATGCCCGTTCAGAATGTTCTTCTCATGGCCATCAAGTCAAGTGTGAGAGCTCTGGCAGATTCGTAGCAAAGTGCATATACTGTAGTCGAGCAAGGATGTGAATCCTTGCATCGCAAGCGGTTGGTTACACCTCCTGAAGTTAGTTTGACTTGGCCGAACCCGTGCATTTCACATTGGTCATCTTGATCTCCTCCAAATTATGATCATCGCTACACCTCCCTTGCAGTAACATTAGCTCGTAGTTTGCTTGAAATATGGTGGATCGAGCTCATAAAGCACCAGCCTCGTATTGCCGCTTCTAAAGCCAGGTGTGCTGGTCCGTGTAAATCCTGCCGGATAAGTGGCGGGAGGCGGTCAGTTCGCCTGTTTCTGGATTATTCAGGGCTTTCTACATGTACCAGAGTCTCATTGGTTCGTTTAAGTCTACGGGTCAAGCCTTGTAAACATCGAAAGTCATGAGCTCGAATGTGACGCTAATGGATTTTCCCTGCCCCAAACTCTCCGACACTGTATCCCAGGTGACCACCATCGAGGGCGTCCGAGACCACGCGCACGTCGCCTCCAGCCTCGCCTCCCATAACGGTTCGCAGTGCGGCTTCTGCTCCCCGGGCATGGTGATGAGCATGCAAGGCCTGTTGGCCCAGACCAAAGTGCGCCGCGCACCGTCGCTCATCGTGGCTAGACTCCTGTCCCTGCCTCTGTTGGACGGCATCACTCAATGTCTGCAGCATTCTTTGTGTCGTCCTCTGGCTTTGGCGATCGTGTGTTTGTACGATTTTTCTGTTTGTATGCGTGCATGTGTCTAGGCTTTGTCGTGCCAGTTGGTTGTACGCGGTTCGCGTGGGGCATGCTTTGGTTTTGCTTTCACAAACTTCACATCATTCAGGCCTGCCTCGATGCGACGAACCTTGTTGTTCTGTCCGATTCGGGCCTGACCTTTGCTTGAGCTAGGTTGTTGCTTCCGTTGTCCCTACATTAGTAGCAGAGTGTCCCATCCTTTTTTGTGCAAAAAATGCTATCTTCGAATAGAGCTGAACAACACAATGCTACAGTGCACACACCACGACATCGCTACGACAGCAAGTCTCCCAACTTCAATCAGCCAAGTTTTCACACGTTGTGCTCGCCCGTTTCCCTTACTCGCGATTGAGGAGGTGTAAGCATGACATGCACTTCAGGCCGACCAGCGAGGACTGTCAGCAGATCCCTCCCCACAGCAGGTTGAGCGCCAGTTTGAAGGCAACCTGTGCAGGTGCACGGGATATCGCGCCATCCTCGACGCGATGCAGACTTTAGCAGTCGACCGCAAAAACTGCCCGGATGTGGAGGAGCTAGTGAGCCAGGTGGGGCCTTAGATTGGTTTTAACAGAAAAATTGCGCTCAACAGATGCGAATGTGCAACATCGTGTCTCCTTTGGGATGTAGATTTTGAAACGCCTCAGGCGACGGGTATGTGATTGGTGGAATCGAGCATTGATCCGGACGCTGGTAGTTGGTTGCCTACTTGCTTAGTTGCAGGTCCAAGAGGCTGTGATTTCTGTTTGGCTCTGGCGTACGGTTGTATGTCTTATATCCTTGCACTTTCCTCGACAGACTTTATCCTTTCCAAGAAGTTCGCAACTCTCAGGCAGAACATTTATAGCCTTTGTCCGCAATGAGCGAGACGTGTCACTCTCAATGTCTGAGTGATTGCTATGTGCTGGAAAGTGAGGAGCATTAGTTTGCTTGCACCGCCTGATTCCATAGCCCATTACGATTCTGAAAATGTGTCAAGCGGACAGATGCAAAGTTGAGAGGCACGAGGGCGACGTCTGCGGGTAGCCTTCATTTGAACCGCCAAGTCTCTGCTTGGATCAGTTTCTGAGTGCGCCTCACCTGGGGTAGGGATACGCTACCATTGAATGCTTTGGTTATAGGAGACATCAGCACTGCCGTTGTTGCAGGCAACTAAAACTAGCTGCCCCAGTCGGCAGCAGATTTGCACCTCTCTTCCGTCATGAGAGCGTGATGAGGCCTGAACTATGTACGCCCAGCGCGAAGCACTGGGAGAGGAGTCTGCTGATGAAGCAGTCTTGACGCATCGAAGGTTGCCCAATGCTGTGTGCAATCTACGATACATTTGACACTTAGAACCTCATTGTTCTCCTTTTTGAATTATGCAGGGAAGCGGTTTTTGGAGTATGCACAAACTGCATCACTGGCCACATAACCCTTAAGGACTCCCCAGTGAACATAGCTAGTGTACCAGCAACCAACTATGCACGAAAAACCATTACGCATCTTTTTTACTCGGACATGCTGTGTTCAGTATTATTTATCCACAGAAATTCAGGTCGTACCTCCTTGGACACTATGTTTCAAATGCGTATTGACGGTTCACTGATGGTGAGGCTGGCGGTTACAGGTTTGGGACAGAATTTCGCTGTTTCACTTTATCAATCCTCTGGGTCATGAAGTGGTTCAAGTACGCTTACCGGCTTGATCACCATTTTCTGAGAATCTCCAGACTGCACGCTTCACTTTTGAGGTCCCCCTATTTCCCCCGCCCCCTGCGCGCCGGCCGCGTCGCCCCGCCCCCAATGCCCGCTCCCTTCTCTGCACCTGCAGATGACGCAGGACGAGCTGCTTCAGCCACAAGCGGCAGCAGGCATCCCTCGTGCAGCCACCTGCGGCGCCGCCAATGACGCGGCCGACGCACAGATTGTTCGTATGGGGTACCGCGGGAAAAAGAGGTGGGTGGTTGCGAGGAGTGTTGGTGAGGCGTGGAGCTGCTGGATGGGACCCCAGAAGGCACGCCTGGTGGCTGGGAACACCGCCCATCAGGGAGTGGCAAAGTACTACAACGGTAAATCACACGTCATCCTGCGGTGGTTTTTGTAACATAGAAGGAAGAATTCGCGCGCATCAAGTGGCAATGAGAGTATGAAGATAGATTAACGGTGATGCTTGCCGGATTGTGGACAGTATGTTGGTCCGATGGCAGTTGGCCTTGCATACTGCAGCTTGAGGAGCAGTTTTGGCTGGATCAATGGTTTATAGAAGCAAACGGCCAGCTGAATCTGGGGAGTTTCAAATGCATGATGTGTTGTCCATGTCTATGTTACATTTTATATTTTGAGAATCCATCTTCCTGGGCCATATCTCCAACCGTTCACTAGATTTCCTAAATGATAGAAGCTTGTCATGTTTTGTGGTTGCAGCAGTAATCATCACAGCTTTTGGAATACAGTATTCCACATGATGTGCATACTCTGGTAGGTTGCGTTGATTTTAGTGATTGCTACACCTCCCATCACTTTGAACATAACCGCACAGGACAATCTCGAAATACTTCAAAGTTGCCGCCAGTATGTGTTCCGCGCAATCAGAATGCCCACGAGGAAACTCCCTGAAGCGACCTCGGTGACATTGCAGTGTTTTCGGAAGCGGAAGAGGAAGTAAGTATCCATTTTATCAACTTGCTCTTTGTTGTTCTGTTTTCTTACCTGAATATTTCGTTTGCAGGCGAGGCGTGGGGTGTGGCATCGACGAACGAGCGCAATGCCGAGGCCGAGGTGCTGGTGGATGTGCAGCACGTGCCTGAAATGACAGCTGTCTACTTTTCAACAAAAGCCCACTGCTTGAGTGTGGGCGGAGCTGCCAGCCTGTCTGCAATGCAACGAGCACTGCAACTTCACGCTCGTGAATCCCCCTCGTTCCAGCCCATGGCAGATCACCTGGAGAAGGTACAACCTTAAGACGTGGCAAATTTGCATCGAACATCATTCTACGGAGGTGCACATTGACCGTCTCAACCGACGGTGGCTTGCAGGGTTTGGTAGCGCAGCTATCTCTCCACCATCCCGTGCTGTCAGATGTATCGTGCATGCTGCGCCTGCGGGTACATGTCCAGGAGAATTCGAGAGGGACTGGTGACGTCTATGGTTCAGTTGCATGTATGTTGTTGCTTCACAACCTTTCTGCACTGCTTTGTTCCGAATTTCCGGACAGTGTTTGCTGCTGTGAGTGTCTGGTACGGTGGCTCTTGGTGTGTGCTTCTTGAGGTGTTCGCAAATGTACAGAATTGATGCTGCTGAGGGTGCTGCGGCTAGTTTTGTTGATGCAGCTTTTCGTTTTAACTTGATTTCACTCATGTCTCTCCTGCGTGTCTTGCTGTGGCCATCTGGCGAGCGAATGGCGATAAGTGCTGATTGTTTTGTGGCCTCGAGCAATATCATGTCGTTTCTAAGAACTGCAATGGCGTGATTCTTTCTTGCCTTGATGAATGTTACAGCCTCTTGTATGGGGGACGCTGTTTGCTGATGCCTGTTGAAGGCGACTCTGATGCAGAGTTTGAGAATACTGCTGGTGTTTGTATTACAGAATGCAATGTGAGTGATGCCGAGATGTTCGAGCTGTGTTCTCGCTCATCTCTCGTTGTTGGTGTTGGTGTTGCCACGGTTGTGATTATCTTGGTCGCTCATTGAGTTTTCGTGTTGTTTTCGCCGATGAGCACGTGCAAACTCCATTACCAACAATTAGTCACTTTATCGCTGCCTCCTCCTGATTTTTTTGCACCGTCTACGGCCTTTATTTTTCATCTCATATTGTTCCAGCCCTCACCAGCCTGTAGTTTCAAGTGCATCCCTATAGCTCAGCAAACAAAAGCGCTGCTAAAAAATGAAGTACTATAAGGTAGCAATTGTGTGTACGTTTTAAAGTTGAATTCAAATCGCAATTCCCCCACATGGATGGGGTTTTTGACAACGTGGAATGTTCTTGTTGAGTTCCAGCATCTACATGCAACCCGCATTCCATGCGTCGCTTGTACAAACCACTGTTGAGGTCTTCCTTGCACATCGGTGCTGCTTTACCACCAACCCAGGGCGGGAGCAACAGCCTCACATACCAGACACTCTGAGCGTGTGCTGTGCGTTGTCCTCCCAGGTGGCCAACCACCAAGTGAGGAGCGTGGGCACTGTAGCTGGCAACCTGATGCTGGCAAGACAGTACCCCGGGTTTGTGTCGGCGCTTGCAACGCTGCTCTTGGCCGCCGACGCCACTCTGCAAGTCATGCAAGCTCAGGGAGGAACCTCGTCCTGGGGTGCGCAATCCCTTACAAACATGGTGCAGTTGTGCATACTGAGCACGCTTCTCACTTCGTTAGCGTTCCAAGATGACCCTCCAACCAAATATATTGGGATAAAGTATCCGTGTTTTTGAGTATAGACCATAACCTCCCATGAGTTCAGTGTGGTATCTGCACGAGAGCCAGCTTCATTTGCATCGGAGCTGATAACCCTTGCTGGAGACTTCCAGGCTTCCCTGCATGTTCAGGAGTGAGTTAACCATGCCTTACACTAGAGGGACTTTCAGTACCAAGCTCCAATGGACTAGCAACATCAAGCTTGCATGGAACCGAGTTTGTATTTTGAATCGAGCCAATGATACGCAGTTTGGACACGCTGCTGCAGACACATGTGTCATAAATCTGCGGACCTGTGCACCATGTGGATCACAGAAACATCCATGTGCGATGCTTCTGTTCATGTCTCAGTTCAATTTCCACAAAGCAGCTTCCTGACCACCCATACTGCCTGGGACTGGATCAACCCCGCAATTTTTTTCTTCTGTTCAACTATAGGACACTCAAGTGCTCGTTCTATTTCATAGCTGTTTCAGATCCCTCACTCGAATGTTTGCATTGTCAAGCGACTGCTCCAGCCGGTACCTTGGAGATCTGGGTGCAGGCGAGTTGGTGGAGATTGGAGTGCAGCAGTTGCTGGAGGACGCGAGCAGCTCCCCCATCTTGATTGCGAAGGTCTCAATACCTACAATGCCACACGACAGCCGGTTTCTGTCTTGGAAGGTGAGGTCGGCTTCTATGCTCGGTACGCACTCTTGTTTGCACAGCTAATGTGGCACACCAGGATGTGGCCCGAGTTGGCCGAGGTGCTTGTTTCTGCAGTTGTACAGGACCAGTGTTGCCCGTATAGCGAAAGTATCTCATAAGGTATGGACCTTGACAACATGTGTTGAATAGTTGTTTTCACAACATTCCGGTTACGCTTATTGACTTTGACTCTTGACTTTAGCGGTAAGGTTGTGCACGCGATCAAAGTTGACTCGCTACCCAGCATGGCCCTGCACAATCACCAGTACTTCATCCTCAACTTGTGTCTTTATGGATTTCTCTGTTCACAACGCAAGTCACTGTGCAAACTACACGTTTGTTTGTTTGCTCATTTATTCGTATTGTTACGTGTGCGCACAACTTGATGCATGGAGTTTTAGGCTAGCCTTGTGAACTTGTGAACTCAATTGAGCACGAGACTGACACGGGATGGCTTCCTGCCCAGTTGGTAGGGATGTTGGATGTAGCTCAGGAACTCGCGAATGATTGGATCCCACCAGTGGATATGGCGCTCCGCATGCTGACATGGAATCTGTCACTCGTGCTGCGGTACTTGTAGTCCAGCGCAATGCGTAATCGTTCCCTCATTTCCTTGGAGCTCTGGAAGCGTGTCTTCATCTGAGATTTAGCAGCCAGTGCTCCGCTGACGTTTTTGGTTTGATACCATCACCCAGCTTTTCCGCTCCATTGCCCATTGTCTTGACTTGCTTGAAACTCTCGATTGAACTTGACCATCACAGTCGTTCCATCCAATAGAGGAGCCAGAGTTCTTTGCAGCACAAGGCGTGGGCGGTGGTGAGCGGTTCTCCTCTGGCCCATAACCGCCCACGGGGCGAGGGGTGTTACAGGTCGCGCGCCGCAGCCAGAACGCGCATGCCATCGTCAACGCCGCGTTCGCGCTCACCTTGCAATCCAACGTGGTGACCTCAGCCAGGGTGGTCTATGGAGGCATCAGGGGCCGCGCAGCGCTTGCCCCAAACACACAAGCCACCTTGACAGGGCGCGACATTACGCAACAGGTCCGACGTGCTATCATCAAGTACCGGAAGTTTTTGAGAAACAGATGAATCTGCCTTCATCAGCTTGGCTCACATGCGTCCTGACGCTGCTATGTACGCTTGCGCCTCACCTAGGATGGGAAGTCTGCTTTGAACATTTTTTATGTTTCCTGATGTAGATGTTTGTGATTATCGCAACGTTTTGCACTTGCATGAAATTGTGCGTAGCGAAAAATGTTGCTAGTGAATCTGAACAGCGGACAGCACTGCTCAGGCTTTGCGTGTGGATCCATGCTGTTGTTCTGTGTCACCAAGTCCTTGACAAAAACCAGAACAAGCCTTGAACGTTCTACCGATAGTTCAATTCACACCACATATAGGCGAGAGTGACTGTTGCATGCAATTTACGGCCTGGGCACAGCGCTTACTTTCAGCCTGCATCATCGCCTATGTGGTTTGTTATGGAAACATGCTTACATGCAGGCTGCTTCCCCCATCCGTTATTGGGCCGAAGCCTAGCTGATACCTTGAACTTGTTTGTAGCCCTGCACTGTCCCTTGGGTTTGAGTGGGAGTGTGTGAATGTAGTTGCATGCGGTACGAGTCTTTTGCGGCTCCGGTGATCTCAGCCTGCTGTTCCCAGATTTGTGTCTGAATCCCTTGCAGTGCACCTTGATCATACACTACAAAGACATCGCATCGAATTATCATCTGTGATATGTCAGCAGGCAGTGGTTCCAGCAGTGAGAGAAGGTCATACAGTGCACACATTATTGCGTTGATTTCCACAAAATGTGACATACGGTTTACATACAGCTCAGCGCCAGGGTCTCAAGTGCCGTCTTGCGCAGATGGAGCATGTAGACTTTGATTTTCTGGAGTTTC
>NHOP01001225.1:0-11417 GCA_018697155.1 Pyramimonas parkeae | reverse complement strand
ATGTGATAGCTATGATAGCCACTTACGCATAAATATCATATGCCTGTGCTTTTGAAAGGAGCCCGCCTATACAAAAACTGGGTTGAGAGTCTACCATCAAGACTTGCGGGTACATTATGAGCCAAGTATCATCCCTGGAGCCGCAGTGCTCAACTTCGGTAATTTGTGAATGATGCATTCAACCGACATCACATTCTTCTGTAGTGTTCTCAGGGATTCTGCACAACACAGTGTAGCTCCATGTTCCACTCAATTCACAAGGAGCATGGAATCACGGTCCAACCAGCACTCTCACCATTCGCGAAGCTGGTTCAGTTAAAGCCAGAACACCGAACATATGCGCCTGCAACGCAACTCGTACGAAAACGACGTGTGATATCCATGCAGCATTGGATATTCTGATTCATGCATGAACATAATTGCGGAATTGACAGGGAACAAAAAGAACACCCATCTTGACTCAATTCCATGACGCTGGTTGAGTTGCTCCCGCACGATGAGCTGGCGCAAGCATGATCCGGCATAAACGAACGCCTTCATACGGCTCAGCGTGCGGAGAAACCATGGAGATAAGAGGCCATGCACGAAAAGATACGGCAAACCGAATTCAAATGTCCACGGGTTTGAATTCCTTGATCTCGGTGCTAGGGCAGTTCCTTCTTTTGTATCGCTACACATCCAATCGTAGCCGGCTGCCTGGTTGGGCCTTACGGTTCTTGCTTAAAAATACTCGGAGACCAGTTTTGGATGCCAGATGGGATTTCTTCCCCCACCAACCACCTTGTGGGCATATGCCTCGTTGTCCCCTGATAAGTTGGTTCAGGCTAACAAGATGACAGTCCCGTGGATGCAGCGAAATCAAATACATGATGCGGGTATTTTACCGTTTGAAGTCTGCCGCACTCTGCTTGCGAAAACCCGGAAACATGAGAATGCGCGAGAGCAAGTCTTGCGATGAAAGGTTCCGAGGAGTGCCCCAGAACGCTACGTATTGCGACGTCACGGTAAGACAGCCATGTCGAGCTCAGGTTACATTTGTCACAGTCAAGGAATCAGAGTATCACATGTGGGTGATCTCAAAAACCTTCAAAGCACCAGTTGACATAGTGGCTGTTAAGGCGATTCGCATAATCACTCGCGCGTCTAAGATGATGACCAGCATGGCGTTACCATAGATCATCGGGGAAGGCAGCATATCCCGGGGTTCGAACTCGAGTTTCCCTATGGTAAGGGGGAACTTCACCCTACCAAGCAGGCCACCCGACATGATCATGAAATACGCCCATTCTGAAACAACTTTGTATTCCCCACAACGAAATTTCGGATGTTTAAAATGAATGACACAGTGGCTCCGTTGGGTTGCAGAAACTATTGTTGCGTACGGCAACACGAGTGCGACTGAGTGTTTCCACAGGTGTTTCAAACCGAAAACCGGCGGGAGCGTGTGCGACAGCCATGCCGCGCACTCCATCTTCACCGGCGCTAGCGGCTTCTTCAATATTTGGTGAGAATATGAACGGGAGGAGTTCTGCCAAGTGACAGACGGCTAGCAGGCGTGCTCATTTGATGTAGGCACGACACGGTTGTCTCCCACCCGCAATGGCTTCCCAGGAAATCAGTCGTAGGAGCTGTGATTTCGTTACGTATTTCGCTTGAACTGTGTTTTTTCAATCGACACATATGGCATAATTCTATGGTTAACGATATCGTTGCAGAAAGTCTTTGTTTTTGGAATTGTGGTTCGCCGTACACCAGAAGAAGGTCGTGTTGTTTTCGTTACTTGCCGTGCTTGTGTCAGTGGCTGGTGAAACTGAATTGGACGCTTATGTTACAGCCATTGTTTTGCGTGCTGAGAATCATTTGAATTAAATTTTTTGCTGTGCCTACATCCACAGTTCATCAGCAAACCCTCTTTCGAACTGAACAGCTACTTGTACGACATGCATGGTGCGCGTATGTGTCGATATGTGCACACGCGAGACTCATCCGCTAGACGTAATGTATGATTTAAGGCCATGTATTCTTGATTTTTTATTTTTTTTGCTAGTACATCCCTCTCTTAGCGTTATTCGCGCGCTGTTAACACATCGAGGTGGTCGAACCGACGCGATGGTCAGAGTGCACTAAATGCTGCTGCACCCAAGCCGAGATCTTTTGCGTACCATGCATCGAGACATTGGTGATTGAATAAAAACATTTTATATGTGCGCGATTGGACGACTTCTTTGTTTGACATTGTCCTTGCTCGACTTTTTGTTTTCGCTTGTTGGCCGCTCACGTATAACATGTTGTGATTCAAATATATACGGAGGCGTGTACATGTATGTGCCATGTGGTTTCCTTTTGGCTTGCAGAAATTGTAAAAAATCAGAATGCTGGTAATATTCGTGAACGGGTGCGGCGATGGGCGGAAAGTTACAAGCGTCACTCTCCTCGAGCGTTGGCCGAGCTGCTCAGCTTTATCGCCGAGGTACAGCCCCGTACGGGATTCGATGATTTCCGAAGCCCTGCTTTGAGATGTTGTTCAACATATACGACGTTATAGTCGTAGATAGATACAATTTGCACCCGATTCTACACATTTACAAACAACGCATTGCGTCATCCCGGCCGCTATTGTAGTAGTCGCTGCCATATATCCGTACAGCAGTAGCCCTCCTACGAAATGCTCAGAACTTACCAGTTATGCCAACTCATATTGCAAAGTAAGTTTGATTGTGATGGGTAAATGCGAGCATTATTTACATGCTACGTTTTTTCAAAATCGTGCGCGCTTTTCGCGATCACTTGTTGTTTGTTCTTTTGTTCATCGTAGAGCCGAAGCGAGGGCGGTGTCCGCCCTTCCAGTGGAAGCAATGCATCGTTTCACGTACTTTTTTGACACCGAACGGATATAAAAGACTTGAGTTCTGTTTGATGCGATGAAAAGAGTATCCCTGAAGTGTGAATTGATGTCTTCAAACTCCGATGTTTTCCAACTGCTTGACGATTACGGATGTCAACGGAAACATGCCCAATTATTATTCCCAAGCGTCACAGGTTTTTTTTCAATACGCAGTGTATCACTTGACATTACGCAGGCACGGGATGTCAAACAGCAAAGTCCGAACACCTATGCGTTCTTTTGGTTTGTTGATTTCCGTGAGCTTTGCGCACCCTTTCACGTGTTGGCTTTTGCCGATCCCACGGGAAGTATCTTGAGTATGGTTTCGTAGGATTGGAACCCTCAATTACATTGTGTGTTCATGTTGAACAATCGCGTACGCCTCTTGAGAGTTTTTCGGGGGATAGATTTTACTTTTTATTTGTAGGTGTATTTTGACCATTTTCTGGATGAATCGTTCCATTTGGTCGAAGACTTCATCTCACCAGAAAGGCTTTCAGGGAAGATGGAAAATAATCGGCTGTGCAAGCAAGCTTGCTGTTTATCAGGTTTACTAGACGTCGATGTGATGATGCTGCGTAAGGCTCGTTCTCATTTTGTAATGAACTCGACAGTTGCTTGTGTTCCCTTGTTTGGAAAACCAGCAACAAAAGACGGTTGGCTGGCTTCTGAGATACAGCTTGGCAATCCCTTGTCTTTCGTGATTTTGTGGCTTGCGTACGTTGAATTTATAAGACCTTTTGTCCTTGACATTTGGCCTAAGGAAAAATTTTGGGAACAGGTTTGGCCACACTCTGTGAAATGCACAGTCTGAAATATCCAAATGCAGACATCAACTTCGTTACATGTTCACTACCAGCATAAAGGACGATAAATTGGATTGACTTTACATGCTCGCATATTGGGGTATGGGTTTCTATTCCATGCACCAGAAAAACCACAGGCTGTAATCGGATTTCATGTATCGCATTGCCTCATGGTGTGGATGTATAATAGAATTTCAGCCTCGTTGATACGTTATAGCGCCGTATTGTGCGGGTGGGAGTTTCTGATCCCTGTTGTGATTTTTTCCCCTGCACATTCGATTTGCCGAGAAGCCTGAACCAGGCATGTTTACTTAGTGAACCTACCAGAGTGCCTCTTTATTGTGAGCCTCAGCAGTTTCCTCCGGCGGCAATTTGCGTCTGTTCCCTGATTCGATGGCTTGCAGGCGTGCGGGTGCGAAGTGGAGGTGACTGTGGAGGAGGTGATGCAAGATGACCCTGATGCCACCGTCAAACGCATTCAAACCGATGCGCTCAACGGCCAGGTGAGACCATGCCAGCCCAACCATACCCACAAGTACTCGGAGCACTCGTGAGCACTGGCACACCACGCGCTAGTAACCCTCATAGCAGGGACTTCAAATAATCCCGGGTTGATCACATCGGATGACAGTGTCACCAAGAACCCAAGCTGTTGAAAAGTCCTTGGCACACATGGTGATGTACAGATAATCTGCTTTTTGCAACCCTGTTTTTCAGGCGAATGTGCGCATATGTTCATGTGTGTGAAGATGATGCGGTGCACGTTTTGTGCTTTAAAGCGCATATTCCGAACCAGGCCTCGTGATTTCTGTGCAAGCCTAACAGATGGTTTCACATGCGTCGCTATTTGCACCATGCTGCGCTCTGAGAAGCGTCGGCTTCATGTGTTCAGCATGTGTTGCATATGTTCAGCTTCATATGGCTTAGCGTATGCAATACCAATCTTTTGACTGCGTCTGCAAACTTGAACAGCTGGGCAAGAGTTTTGCAAGGAGTGGCACAGCGGGGTCCTCAGTATGATCGCGACCGGGAGATCGTTTTTTCTGTAGCATTTGTTCAGTAGCACGCATTATGAGTCAGACTGGGTGCAAGGATAACATTCTGCGCTCCCAGATGGGATGAGTCGGTAGTCAAAGCAAAATCTCAGAAACAAGGATCATCGGCAAGCTTTGGACAATTTAAGTCGCAGCATTGACGGTTGCCACATGGAAGCTCATGTTTACAGCTATGTTCATAATTGCTGGTGTGCGTATTGCACATGTTGAGAAAACTCAGGTGTGGCCGCGTGGGAGAATTGCGCAGGTCACTGCTGAAGATCCGTTCACGACGCGGCGCAAAGAATACAAGAATTTCCGGCCCAACTTTCTCGAATTTTGGGATCAGCTGGTGTCTGAGGCGCAGGACAATGAGACGCTTGTGAACGACGACCCGTTCGAGGAGCTCATCAACTACATCACATGCTTTGCCCAGTAAGTTCCCCTGCACGCCTTGCTCTTGCACACGCGCGCCTGCACGGGTTCGAGTGCCAGTTGATAGAAGTGGCCACATTGTTTTCTTGGATTGCAAGTCTACATCGATCACCCAGCAAGCTGGAAACCAATCGCCTTGATCACTCGTCTTAAACACGAACGTTGAAAAAGTAGTTTTGGACGTGATTTTCTTGCAGCTTGTCCCTGCACCCTGTGGCGCAGTCGCCCTCTGTCTTCTCACACATGCCGCAGCGCGTACTCTGTTGCGGGCCGGAACACCAGTAGGAGTTTCGGTCAAGCGCCCATCGAACAAAATCAAAATCTGGGGTCTAGAGCAAGATTCACCGCACCGCAGCATTCCACACACGGAATCGAAGACGTTTGCGTGTACAAGCTCAAATTCCTGATTCGCGATGGAGATGTTCGAGGAACGATTCTCGGTTTGGCATGGCCGCTATAGTTCAAAGAACTGGCTACCTCATTCTTGATACATTTGTGCACCTAATTGCCAACAGGCATGATGGCTTCAAGCACAAGACATGATTGAGTATTTCAGCAACCAGAGCTTGCGTTGAGAGACTGCTAAAAAGGGCAGATACGTAGACTGTTTCGTATGCACGTGCAAGTGCAATTTCAGCGGACGATTGTCGCTCAAAGGGAATGTTAGAGCTATCTCTTTGGATTTTTCAGGTTAGCTTGTGAAGCAGCAGAGTTTATCGTCTGACATCGTAGACATGGCCTCCAACCCAATATGCAGGGCATACCTTATTCAGTGTTTGTACTCGATACCCGGGATTTTAAGAGTACTTTTCTCTGTATGTTAAATTTAACGCGCAGGTCAGTTGGCATGGCATCTCGCTATTTGTTGAGTTTCATGTCCGGCTCTGCATGTTGAAATACCACTAGCATTTGTGCGCAGTTGTGTGCAAGCATGTCGGCTAGCAGCATCTTCGATGATACAATCAATGGTGACCTTGATGAATGCATATCAAGAAAACAAAAGAAGTGAAATTAAGTTTCCATGCTACCATGAAAAGTTTCCGTCGCGCTTTTGTTGCTATGCGTGTATGGAATATACTCTCAATACGATCTCGCTGTACTCTGTGAGCTGTTCCAGTCTGGTAGATGAGCTTGGCTTAGGGCGTTCTTGAGCTGTGCAGATCCACGATCCGAACTTGTCGGTTCACTGCAACGGTGACTGCCCTCCAGCTGGTGTCAACTTTTGTGCGCGTGGCAACCCGCCTGCGCGAGGCTCGGGAGACGACTCAGCGCCAGATGGCGGCAGAGGAGAGCAAGGCAAGACCTCGAATGAGTACCCACAACCAAAAATCATCGTATCTCGCTTTGTTCGTATACGTGTGCACGTTTGCCTTTGACTTGGAATAGTTCACTATCAAAGCCTGCGCAGGGTGATCCATGTATCATCATGGGCGTTGACAGCTTATGATTCGAGGGGGTGCAGTGTACACCCGCGAGCAAGTGGCCCTACTGCGTCTGCATGAAGAGCTCGTATTGCAGCGTTGAAATGATGACAAACCGGACGCAACTTCACTTGCGCCGCTATGGATATCATTTTGTTGCCGGCCCTGCCCATTGCTGAGTTCAGAGAGCTGGCTGCTGCATATTTGAAAATGCAAACATTTTGCGGCTGTATGCAACATTTGTGGGATCTGCATTTGCTCATCATGACATCAGAATTCTTTATTTACTTCACGTGCTCATACGTATTCAACTCGTAGCAGAACCTTCGAAAAGCCTGCATATGTGTGTTTGTGCTTGTAGAAGGTGGCATGCCTACATTGGTACGCATGTATGCACAATTTCATGAAAATACACGCATCAAGTGTGCTCGCAAAAAGTATGCATTATATTGTGTGTGCATTCATGCAACCAACGGTCATGCTATTTACTTTCAAACATGCATGTGTATGTACACACAGGAATGCAAACATGCATGTGTATGTACACATGCATGTGCACACGAATGTGCGGCATGCATGCATTCAAACAATCATACCCAAATGCAGGATACCATGCATAATAACGCGCGTGAACACACACACGTTCGTAAATATGCACTTTCCCACACACACACGTGCATATGAGCGTTGGTACACGCATGCGCAGGATTTTGCGAACGTACATGTGTCCAAGTATACTCACACATATGCATATGCATGCATGCAAAAATGCACAATGATTTGCATTTGAGTATGCACACGCATGCATAGGGATATGGATACACAATAGTATGCGTACACAGGTGCGCGCGAATGTTAATGCACACATGCAACCAAGCATGCATATGCACACGCTTCCGACAATGCATACACATGGCCATGATAGCTGCAAGATACCAACATGATAAATGATAAATATAGGACAGCCATGATTGCTGTAAATCAAGAAATGTAAGCGTGTGCATATAATGTATGTTCTATGTATGAACATAACTATGAATGCCAATATATACGAATGTATGTATTGTATACATGGTGGACATGTGTTTATGGGTATTTTGTGCATACTTGCATGCACGAGAACGACATTTCAAATGATAATCCTCCTTGAGACCATCAGCAACAAATGCCTTTATTCAGTTCCGTCCATGCACGGATCTCTACGTTGCCCCGAATTCAAGTAATTGCAGTGGTTCCCCAGCCATGCATGACAATGTCCACTGGGCAAAGATTGTTTCCGACACATCCAACATGATGTGCCACCGACATGTTTGTCGTAGGTTTAGCGTCTCTGTTTGTTGCACGGCACCATGGCAATATGGAATTCATGTGTGCGCCTCGATGACATTGCAGCGTGCCCAATTCATACATAAGTGCTTGCTTTGCACCCAATCAAGCTGGTAAACCAAGCTATTCTGAAGCAAAACGTTGTCTCCGGATCGCGCAGGCCAAGTCTCCGGGCCAGCGACAAAATCCTCGGCTTGTTTCTCTGACCAAGTCCTTGGAGGCTCTGCATGTGCGAGTAAGTTCGCTGGAGGCATTGATGAAGCAAGTGTTCAACGGGTGCGTGCTGCAGTATCATGCCCCCATGCACTTAAATCCAAGGTTGCGAGACAACCATCCATTCCCGCATTGGTTTGAAGTGAAGGAAGGATATTCTCATGACGTGTCATATTCCAATCGAGCTTGATCTGTATGCCTTGCCGCTGTATGTGCAGCATCCATGTTCCAGGACGAGCATACTTGCATGATTTCGTGCATACATGAACAGATATAGATCCAGCCATCCCTATGGGAGGAATGACTTGTTTTGAACTTCAAGCAAGAACTTTGTTGGCGTTGCTTTTTCCTGTTCCTGCCTAATGTGGGTCATACCAGCATGATGCATGCAGACTTTAGAATATATGCACAAAGCAAGTATGGCGTTACTCGTAGGGAATACATGCATGGGTTTGTGTGTGCATGATTCCAAGCATGCATGTTCGCATAGATGCAAGCATGTATGTGTACAGGAGCACTGACCAGCATGTCCACATACACGGGTACTATTTTTTGCAGGGTTTTTGTGCAGCGATACCGCGACATTGATGACCACATTCGCGTGGAGTGTATTACCGCCATAGGACAATGGTGCTCGAGCTATTCAGTGTACTTTCTCAAGGACACTTACCTGAAGTACATCGGATGGTCCCTCAATGACAAGGTGAGTCTCACTGTTAATGTCCATGAAACTGACGAAAACGCGCTTGAACAGTGAATCCAGTTCAATGACAAGGTGAGGCTCACCCTGCATCTCATGAAACTACTGCGTGTAAGGAGTGAATCCTACTTTTCCGAAACAGGGTGGCAAGTACCGTGTTTCGTGCGAGTGTTGCAGATTATTGAGGGTGATACAAATGAGCTCGTGTCCCTACATGCGCGGCACTGGTCACTTATTTTCGCCCGCAAAGACATCCCGTCCATTGGTTAGGGGTCAGGTCCCTGACAACGTGTTCATGCTCTGTATTGTTGAAGAACTTGTTGGACACTGCTCTACGGAGTGCGCACTCCATGTTTTGCTGTCTGTAGCTCTCCAGCCTGATGTAGCAGACAATCGTCGGGTTGCAATGTATCGTAGTTCCCTGACCAGTTGCAAGGGATCTTTATGTGGGTGTTGCGCACACCCCTGGTGATCAGACATGTTCCAGAACTTGAGAAACGCCGGTTTGTTGCTAGAAGCAGGCTCAAGGATTAAATTCAAAACATCAATTCAATCTCCTCCGAAAAACACTTACTTTATGGACACCCACTAGAGCTGGCCCCGGTCAATATGACTGGCGACCAGAGTTGGCCATCATGACAAACGATCGTTGTTGGTAGCGACCTAACTATGACTAACAGTCAGACTTGGCCATGGCTGACATGCCTGATAACCAAAGCTGGCCTCTGCCAATATGGTCAGGGACCAAAGATTGGTTGGGTGAATACAACAAGTAGTTGCTTACTGCAAAATGGACACTCACTCGAAAGTTGGCACCGCCAACGAGAGCAACGCCTGAATTTGGCTTCGGACAGTATGAAGCAATGCTGAAGTTTGTCCCGATGAATATCGAAAGGCACCCGCCAAGGCCACAAACCTGTTCTCCTTCCGAACTCGATCCCTTTCGAGAAGCACGGGTTTAATTATGGTTTGCTAACTGCCGACAACGGACCCATCCCGAAAAGCAAATTAGTCTTGAGCTGATCTGTCCATCCCTCGGCCAGCTCTTTGGATCCCACAATTGGTTCTATCGTGATATTGGGATTGAAGTGGAAGAGTCGGCATAGACAGAACCAGTGTTGAGGGAATTACAGATGTGTTGATGTGTTGTCAGGAGCCACTCGTGCGCGCCGCGGCATTGTCCACTCTGCAAGTACTGTACGAGTCCGAGCAAAACTTTGCGGTAACGGACCAGAACGACCTCTCTCTTACCCTTTCTCGAATGCACTTCCACTCATGCACTCCCCGCTAGATATATGATATGAGTATGATTTCTTGTCTGAGAGTTGTTTCCGTTGCCCGTGCCGATGCTTCACAGGGACAGGGAGCTGGATGTTGATTGTGCTGAATCCAACGTGTGCCTACGATAATTGCTGATGTTGTTTAGCGTTGTGCTCGGTTGAATAGTATGATGGCATATGTCGCAGAAATTGCCTAATGGTTTTTGAAGTCCGATTTCCTGATTCAGAGAATTCAATCAAAGATATCCCACATGTTCTAGATGATTTTTTTTTTCGGGTTTTTGTAAAATGAGCATCAATCCATTCTCTCCAGCGCGCTCACCGCTCTGTGACGTTATTTGATTTCACTAGACGTGTGCTGGGAGCTCGGTGCAGCCCATGGACACCTTCACCGCGCGTTTCTACGAGCGGGTGTTACAGATGGTGGATGACGTGGATCCAGCTGTAGCTGTCAAGGCTCTAGGAGTGCTCACCCGCCTCATTAGGTACACCGCCCATCCTGTCCTTCCTGGTGAGATTCGCTAATGTTTTGCCATTGTTCACGACGTATGGAAGGGACTTGAATATGCAGGTTGTCCCAATTCGAAATCCAGCAGCAGTGTGTGTAATGCACTAGGCCACACTTGCGAAATCAAAAGGGATTCTCTGGAGGATTGAATGAAATTGTGTGGGCCGAGCCTGCCACAACATCTGGTGCTTTGTGGAACATCGCTCTGCCATGGGCCGCAGACGATTGCCGAATCAGATTTGGGACTTATCACGTGTCGTGGGTGGTTGTTGTAGTGGGGGCGTCACATAAGTGCTGGGAGGATTTGCGCTTCCCCAGCGCTTTGTTGCGGCAGTTGCGCCTGGCTGACTGTCTCGATGTCAGTTTGCCCTGATTGCGAGGGAAACGCCATAGCCTTCATGCTCTGCCACCCTCTCCTCATCATTCGCGATGCCTTAAATGCCTTAAACGATTGAAGGGTTCGTCCGAATGTTGGTGCGTGCGGGACGCCCATCTTTACATCAGATTGTGCGGATGGTAGAGCCGCGGGCGTGAATTGCGAGGGTCCTGGTCCCACCTCCAGTGGAGCAGCTTCCTGCCTCCGTTGCCTGGAGAGCATCGATCATGGTGACTCGAGCCTCGTTCCAACTTCGCAAGCGTCACCACGCCGATCCACCAAACCACCTACACAATATGTGGCTGATTTCAAACCTTTGGAAACGAAGCCGACGCGAATCTGAAGGATGTGTTCCCAACGTACCTCGGATCATCGCAATGTTCGCTGGTTTCGGTGCTGGTCTGTCTCGTCCTTAGCACTGTATGCAACTACTT